>JAPKLX010002219.1:0-14563 GCA_026898415.1 Leonotis leonurus
TTGGTACTTGTGACTCGTTCTCCACGAGTATAAAGAAGCAGAGTATCGATCTGATTAATTTTCTAAGGTTTTCTAAACAAGAGCATTCACTAATCCACCATTATTCCGCACTCACTCTACACCTAGAAAGTAATAAGATCACTCTTATTGTCTGCTAAGTGTTTTCACTAAGAGAGTAATCTGTTTGGACTAAATCAGCTACTGATCTGCATATCGATCTGTTTAGTCACTGCCGAGCAATTTCTTGTATAGAATAGCTTGCGCTCTCTTATAAATCATCAAGTAAAACTGAAAAAGTTAGTATTTGGTGTATTCCCCCCCCCCCATACACCAAACCTTGCTCTTTCGGGACCAACAATTCGTTATAAATTATAACGAAGACTAACCCTTCTATTATTTTAAACCAGATACCTCTTATTGCTTTACTTAGGGTTATTTTGTAAATTGTGGTTTAGACATCATCAAAAAGGGAGAAATTGTTGGGAACCCTTACAAAATTTAGTTTTGATGATGTTCTTTCGAAACACACTTAGACTTATTTATTTATAACTGAACTTGATAAGGAGCAAGCCTGTTATTTATTTTGACCAGGTTAGCTGATGACTACAATGTAAAAGACTCAAATAATTGAAGTATTTTATCCTATAGGAACTCATCTGATTAGATAGTCTTCTGTGCTTTAAACCAAACCAGGTCACCTGAAGCAAGCAAACAACCTGTTGAAGGTCACTGAACTTGGACCAAACCTAGTTTTACCCAGCTGTTGTTTTGAACTCTAGGAGCAACTTTGGACCAGATAACCTCGCTGGTAGTGAACCTGACCTGCTTGAACAGACCAGCTTGATATTCTTGAGGAAGTGACAGATGTTTGAGGAATGGTTGCTCGATATGCTTGCAAGTCGATCTGAGTATTAGCTGGAGTATCATCATCTGTTTCATCGATAAGCTCGAAGTTAGATGCTGGAGTCTTGGGCTTCTTCTATTTCTTAGTAGGTCCTACCTACTTTGGTTTCTTTGAAGGTGCTTCATTGACTTTCTTCGCAGTTGCACCCTTAGGTATTATTACACTTCTCTTAGTCCCGACACCTGCTGTTGTTGATGTTTCTGCTGCTGCTGCTGCTTTCTGTGCTTTGAACCAGACCAGGTCACCTGAAGCAAGCAAACAACCTGTTGAAGGTCACTCAACTTAGACCAAACCTAGTTTTACCCAGCTGTTGTTTCGAACTCTAGGAGCAACTTTGGACCAGATAACCTCACTGGTAGTGAACCTGACCTACTTGAACAGACCATCTTGGAAGAGTGAACTTATCCCTTACAGATCATTTAGATGGAGATTATGTAAACTTCAGATATACAAACAGTCATCTGATTTTTACATAATCATCTGATATTTCTCAAAGTTATCTGGGTATACAATGTGTCATCAAATGAACTTAGAGAGAATCCCATGATTTATGCCATTTCATCAGACTTCTCAAAGAAGGAAGGATAATCAATCAGAGACCAAAGAAGGAAGGTGAATCAGTCGAAATTTAAAGAAGGAAATAGATCAATCAACTCCCTGCTTTCTATAATCAAGGAGATTCATTCAACCTTTCTTATAAGAAAAGAGTATCAAATCATGGATTCACATATTTGATTAGCAATCAACATTTAATTCACGTCAATCAAACCCCAACGGTTAGAATTTCAAATTCTGGACCAATAAATGCAACGAAAAACATATGAAGAAAGTTACGAACGATCATACGATCATACTTACATAGCTGAAACTCTACCGAGAAATCTACTCTACATTTGAAGCATTGAACGAGGAGATTTGATATTCCAGAAGTGTTCAATGTCGTTCGTGATCGTAATCATACCAACCTCAATTCAAGTCTGTCTTATCGAGAAGAAAGAGGGTCGATATCTTCGCTAGCTACTAGATTTCTAGTGGATTAACGAGAAGGTATTTGTAGCAGATTTATCTGCAAGTTGTAAGGGATACGACCCTATTCGTGCACAAGTGTCTTTTTAGTTTTGACTTGTGTTCTTTACTTTACGTATTTATTTTTAGTTGTTTATTCACTAACCTAGCACATGCATACAAACCTGCATTGATTTAATCAACTTCTAATCATATTTGGCTAAGTGTTTACAAAGTTTTCTAATAAAGAGAAACAGATTAAATCCACCATTTTCCGCACGCTACACTTTGATAGATAACAAGATCACTCTTGCTATCTGCTTGGTGTAATTCACGAGAGAGACTTTATCTGGATAGATCACTAGTGAACCTGGTGAGTAAACCTGGTCTATCAACTTGAGCAATCTCCCTTCGAGAAAGCTTAATCTCTCTAGTTAATTTGTCAAGTAAACTGAAAAGTTTGTATTTGGTGTATTCCCCCCCCCCCCCATTCACCAAACCTTGCTCTTTCGGGACCAAAGGTATTGCTCCAAGCCAAGCATGCTTAATCTTAGAGTTTCTACTAAGGGGTCACCTGAAAAGATGATGCACTGGTATGAGTAGTACTTAATCAGTTCATTTAACCTCTCATCAACGATGGTAGTGCAGGCCCTTTTCGACTGAGGTAGGCCGCACTCCCATAAGCTTCCTCTGGTATGATATATGGAGCATCCACCCTCTGGGAGGTGCTGGTGTCCACTTCCCAACACTACTCAATCTCTTCATCGACGGGCTCGTTGTCCGGAGATGACTCTTGTAAGAACGGACGAGCACTGTGGTAGAGTTCCTTCTCATTTCTGTAGAAAGATTGCAAGTTGACTTGGTGCTTAGTTGCTTTTTGGCGCATTTTGGTATGGACCAGAACTCAAAATTCGGCCCGCAGATAATGTAGATCCATGAATGAGAAATAGCTCATCAAATCTCCTTCTTTGGCTTTCATGTCTTCAAGAGACATGAATTTCATCATAGTGTCAAAGTGTACTATGGCTTGTCGCGACTGTTGAGATAGGAGCGAAGGCGAATAGCCATCGACTGAGTTGTTGGAGTGAGTAGTATTCCCTGTATTAAGTAAGGAATTTCATCACCTATTGCTTCCTTAATCTGTTCCAAGACGATCTGTGCGTTTCTTAGTTCATAATTCAGAGTTAAGATTCTGTTCTGGCAACATCATGGTGATGGGCTGCGGAGTTATATGTTGTGCTGGTGACGAGATATTAATCACGGACTGCATAGGCTGTTGTGCAGCTGGGTGAGATTGAACACTATGTTGAAGTGGTGAAGTAACTTCTTGTTCTTGTTCAGAAGTGACAAATGTTTGAGGAATGGTTGCTCGATATGCTTGCAAGTCGATCTGAGTATTAGCTGGAGTATCATTATCTGTTTCATCGATAAGCTTGAAGTTAGATGCTGGAGTCTTGGGCTTCTTCTATTTCTTAGTAGGTCCTACCTGCTTTGGTTTCTTTGAAGGTGCTTCATTGACTTTCTTCGCAGCTGCACCCTTAGGTATTATTACACTTCTCTTAGTCCCGACACCTGCTGTTGTTGATGTTTCTGCTACTGCTGCTGCTTTTTGTGAGGCCTTTCCAACATGAGGCTCCTCCTATGAAGGGTTTGAGTAACCAACTTCCAAACCTATTTTCTGAGAACGTGATCAGCCTTTGAAAAGGTTTGAGATGTGAGACCTAGAAGATTCTCAATTTGTTGTTAGTCCTTGGGAATTAGAAACGACTCGTTGAAGGGTTTTATGTCCTTCCAAGGCACTGTATGATTGGGGATAGCATGCTTGATGATGTAGGAGAATTTGTTGGCAAGACGGAGTGGTCGTTGGATAGTCACTCCTACTGCTTTGCGATTTTCATAGATAATGTGAACCAACTTATGTTCCTCACAGAGTACTTCGAACAACATGGCCGCATAATTAACTTTCTTTTGAAGTTTCACAGCACACATGATCCTAAATTCAATGGTTTGATCTGTTCGTAGGATCCACTGTGGCCCAAAAATCCCTTCTAGATAAATTCGATCATCAATCTGTGCACTGGGTCAAGCAGATTGCGGTTGGACATTTTGTTTTCCCAAGCAAAGGGTACGACAACCACTTCCTCAATCACTTGTTGGATCTCATCATTCGGTATGGTGAAAATGTTGGTTCCTTCAAAATTCTTGAGGTTGTAGGCTCTGAGGATCATGTCATAGACAAATCGAATCTTTTCTTGAGTGTTGTCTGGTTCTTTGCTAATCACACAGACGACACTTCATCAATCACCTCCCAATTGAGATGATCAGCCGCAACTTATCATGGAAGTTTTTGTGTAGGTGTGCTTCTCTGTATTATGTGGAAACCTAAATCGAGAGAATTTCTTAAGTTCTTGAGTTTCTTCAAAAAATAATATAGCAAAAAAAACAAAACAGCTAGAATAACATTTACTACAGTGAAGGTATTTTAGGAAAACTGAAGAATATAAATATACAGTTCTAAAACACAGTCTTAAGCGTGAATATCACACTACAGAAATGTAGAGTTTTGCAAAGATTTTGCGTTTGGTGCTCAGAAATATATCAAAAATGAAACTATTTTCATAAACGCCTCTGTTTTTCCTAATGATGCCAGATATGGACTTCGGTGTTATATATCCATAGGAATTCAACATAGAAAAGCTTTCAAATTGTATCCATTCCTTGACTGTTCGAATCATTTATGCGGAGGACAGAGGAACGGTTTGAGGACTAGCTTGTGGAGTGGTTTTCAGAAGATGATTCTTGTCTGGATCCAAATGTCTAGTTTGAAATCAAGTTTCAAAATGAAAGCATTTTGAGTGTTTGGTTTCGATAAATATTTATGGAACAAAATTCTGAGTGATATCTCAAACATACGAAAGATGAAAGATTTTGATCGTGTGAAAATGAAGTAGCGGATCAGTTTAGTTAAATATAGTAAATAAATGGACGGATGAGATCACACAAAAGAATATGTAATGATTGAATGATCAGGATCACTCCCTGTTTTTGCATTTCCAGCATAATACAGTTGTCTTCCATTAGCTGTTCTGAAGTGTCAATACATGTGATACACGTTCAATTAAAGAGATTAGGCGGCGAGAGATACTTGATGATTTCTCTCAATTTTCATCTAAACTCTGACAATGGTATTTCTTGCATTAAATGCACATTGTATCACCCTTACATCTGCATGTCTTGGGGAAAAAGATTCATTAACGTATAACATTGACTAATAAATGATGAAATAAATACAGAGCAAATGATTAAGAACAAAGAATGATACGAATTCTCTGTTCCCCCTTAATGAATGCCTGTGTAATAAATAAACTCCAATGTCTGGAATAAGAAGATGAGACATTCTGTTGAGAGACATCTTCTGTGAGTTACTCTTGGTTTTCTGTGTCATCTTCTGTGCTTTGAATTTCTTGTTTCACTAGTGGTTGATCGGTTGAAGATAGTCTTATGTGCTACGGAAGTAAAGTTATGTGCTTCTCTAGTTTGTGTTATGCGATCAACCGTGTGTTGGTCCCGAAAGAGTAAGGTTTCATGTATGGTGGGGGGATACACCAAATACAAACTTTTCAGTTTACTTGACAGTTTAGCTAGAGAGATTTAGCTTTCTCTAAAGGAGATTGCTAAGATTGACATACTAGATCGCTAACCAAGTTCACTACCTGATCGACTAGTGATTTATCCAAACAGATTCTCTCTTCTGAGTTACGCTATTCAGATAGTAAGAGTGATCTTGTTATCCAACAGAGTGTAGTGTGCGAAAATTGGTGGATTTAGTGTGTTTCTCTTGTTAGAAAATCTTGATGAACACTTAGCAAAATATATTAAGGGATTGATTAAACCAATGTAGGTTTGAATGCAAGTGCAGGGTTAGTGAATAAACCACTATGGGTTGTGACCCTAACAACTTGCAGATAAATCTGCAACAAGGTACCTCCACGTTAATCAACTAGAAACCTACTAGCTAGAGAATATATCTTCCTCATTCTTCTCGATAAGATAGACTTGAATCAAGGTTGGTGTGATTTCGATCACAAACGACATTGAACACTTCTGGAATATCAGATGACTAGGTGAAATACCAAATGACATATTGCATATCTGGATCTTTACCCAGTCTCCATCTCAATGATCTATATTGGGCAGGTTCACTCTTCCAAGCTGGTCTGGTCAACCAGATCAGGTTCACTTTCTAGCGATGTGATTTGGTCCAAACTTGCTCCAAAAGATGATGCAAGTATCTGAGTGAAATATGTTTTTGACCAGATTGCCTGACCTTCATCAGGAGATCTACTTGCCTTAGGTGAATTAGTCTGCTTCGAATATCCAGAAGATTGTCTAACCAGATGACTTTCCTACAGGACGTAATACTTAAAGTATTTTAATTCTTTACATTTTAGTCATCAGCTAACCTGGTCTGAATAAGGATAAGCTTGCTCTCTATCAGATTCACTTTATAACATAGTGATCTGTTACATGTTGAGCAGGTTAGATCTAATAAGCAGAACATCAAAGAAATCTAAGTGTGTTTCGAAAGAACATCATCAAAACTAAATTTTGTGAAGGGTTCCCAACACTATATACACTAGTTATGTTACATGCATCTATGTAACAAGAGTTGTGTTCCATGATCAGCTTATCATGTTATGTGTGTGCACTTTCCTTGTCAGTCTGGACTTAGGAGT
Organism: Leonotis leonurus; assembly: GCA_026898415.1. Taxonomy (NCBI): domain Eukaryota; kingdom Viridiplantae; phylum Streptophyta; class Magnoliopsida; order Lamiales; family Lamiaceae; genus Leonotis; species Leonotis leonurus. The sequence goes on from JAPKLX010002219.1 coordinate 6,646, forward strand.
CCGAGCTTGCCGCACAGCATATTGAATCTGTCTTCTGCCAGCGCTTTTGTCAATAGATCCGCTCTTTGCACATCTGTGTGGATTTTGATAAGTTGCACGTTCTTCTTCCCCACATGATCTCTGATGAAGTGATGCCTCACATCTACATGCCTGCATCAGGTGTGGAGGACTGGATTCTGTGCGATGATAATGGCGCTTGTGTTGTCATAGAAGATAGGTACGTTCTGAACAAATACTTTGTAATCTCCGAGTTGTTGTTTGAGCCATAGAATCTTTGCACAGCAGCTTCTGGCAACCATATACTCAGCTTCTGTTGTTGAGGTTTCTACAAAAGTCTGCTTCTTGGAAAACCATGATATGAACTTGTTGCCAAGAAACTGACAGGTTCCAGAAGTTGACTTTCTGTCCACCTTGAAACCTACATAGTCTGCATCTGAGTAGCCAGTTAGTTCAAAGTTATCATCATAGGGATAACACGAACCTAGATTCGTAGTGCCTTTGAGATAGCGAGGAATCCTTTTGGCAGCTTCCATGTGCGATTCTTTTGGATTGTCTTGATATCTGGCACAGACTCCAACTGCAAAAGTAATTTCATGACGACTAGCTGTAAGATAAAGTAAAGAAACTATGATACCCCTATATTGATTTATGTTGGTTGGTTTCCCTTCTATTTCTGGGCAAATCTAGCCATTGGTCGGCATTGGAATCTTGACAAGCTTGTTGTCTTTGACTCCAAACTTCTTAATGAGATCCTTTACATACTTGCTTTGATTAATGAAGATTCCTTATGGATATTGCTTGACCTGAAGTCCTAAGAAGAAATTCATTTCACCCATCATAGACAATTTATATTTGTGATTCATTAATTCAGAAAATTTTTCACATAAGTATGAAGATTTGGACCCAAAGATAATGTCATCAACATAACTTGTACAATGAGGATAAAGTTCTACACTTTGATTGTGAACATGGTTTTCTCCAAAACCATGTTTGAATGCAGATTCCAGTAAAAATGTTGACAGCGTCTCATACCATGCTCTAGGAGCCTGTTTGAGACCATATACTACCTTTGAAAATCTGTACACTTTGCAGGCATCTTCTTCTTCAAATCTAAGTGGTTGTTCCACGTAGACCTCTTCTTCGAGTATTCCATTGAGGGAATCACTCTTGACGTCCATCTGAAACACCTTTAATCTCTGAAACACACTATACGCTAGGAAGAGTCGAATTTGTTCGAGTCTTGCAACCGGTGCGAAGGTTTCATCGAAATCAATGCCTTCTTGTTGACAGTATCCTTTGAAAACCAATCTTGCTTTGTTTATGGCCACCTTGCCTGATTTATCTCTCTTGTTCTTGAAAACCCATTTGACGCCAATGACTCCTTGATGAGTTGGACGATCTACCAGATACCATACTTCATTGCACTTGAACTCGTTTAGTTCTTCTTACATGGTCTGCGTCCAATCTGCATCTCTAAGAGCTTCGTTTATGTTTCTGGGTCCTGTGTGGGAGAGATAACAGTTGAGCAAGGCATTTTCTCCATGCATCCTTCTGATCTTGACACCTTCTTTTGGGTTCCCAACAATGAGGTCTGAAGGATGAGCATCAATCCACCTTCTGCGTCGAGTTATTTATTCCTCTGACATTTCGGGTTCTGCCTCATGAGTTGGTTCATTGAATTTGGATGTACTGTAAAAGGATTAAAGAAAGGATTATCAAAAACTTCACAATTAAAATCTAGGTTACCGAGTTGATCTGCTAATGAATCTGGGTTAACTGTTTCTGTGTGCTCTGCTTCTGGAAGTTGAACTTGTGCTGAATTGCCAGTTGGTTCATTTGGTCGGTGCAGAACACCAGAGTCTGTGATAGGAACATCTTATGTGCTAGTTGATTCCTCTGTTGCAGTTACTGGAACTGTGTGCTCGGATGCTGTAGGCGATGGAACAGATTGTACTTGTTATGTTCCCCCTTGATTCAAGCACTATCCTTCTGCAATTTGTTCTTCTTCTACGTCTTCTGTGGGACTCCGTCTAAGGATGTCATCCACGATTTGGGAAGTTGAGCTTCTCAACCTTCTTGTGTCCTCTGTGTTTTCTTCTTTGGCAATCCTGTGAGAGATAACAAATTCTCAAAAAAAGCATAAGGTGTTATTTCCTCAATATGGGTAGTCTTATTAAAGACTTGATATGCTTTTCGAATCCCCAAAAATACTAAAAATTATTCCTGGATCAACTTTGCTATCAAAAGTTTTTAGTTGGGATTTTCCATTATTGTGGATATAACACTTGCAACCAAAAGCACTAAGGTGTTTGATGCGGGGCTTCCAGTTGTTCCACAACTCATAAGGGGTTTTACCTTGACGAGTTATAACCGCTGCTCTGTTTTGGGTGTAGATTGTTGTGTTAACAAACTCTTCCCATAATTTCTTTGGTAATATGTTTCGTTAAGCATTGTTATCACTGCTTCCTTTAGTGATCTATTGCGGCGTTCCACGATGTCGTTCTGTTGTGGGGTTCGTGTTGCTGAGCTTTGGTGATCAATTCCCATCTTTGAGCAGTAGTCGTCTATCATATGATTTAGGAATTATGTTCCATGATTTGATCTAATAGATAGAATGCTCGACTCCTTTTGAGTAGTAATTTGGGTGACTAATTCTGATAGCTTCTCCAGTGTCTCCTTTTTCATGAACAGAAAGATAACCCATGTGTATCTAGAATAATCATCAATAACAAGGGTGTACTTTCTGCCGTTATATATTACTCAGGGGAGTGACTGGACCAAACAGATCCATGTGGAGCAGCACCAGTGTTAACACATTGAATGTGCATTGCAAATATGATTTATGTCGAACACTTGATCTGGCAGTTCCTCAACCAACTTCTCTCTATCAAGCTTGTTGATGATTTTGAAGTTCAGGTGACTGAGTCTCTTGTGCCACAGCCAACTCAGTTCTGTGGTGGTCTTTACCACCAAGCATGTTTCTTGTTATGTATTCCGGTAAGGAGTGTTTTCCAGAAACACAAAATTGGCCACACACTTTTTAGTTGTAAAACAACTTGTTTTCCAGAAGCCCAAAATTGGCCTACAGAAAACAGGTTGTGTTTAAGACCATCTACGAATGATACATTACTTACTGTGGTCTTATTAACTACTAGGTCTCCATAACCTTTTGTGTATCCTTTGGTGTTTCCTCCAAAGGTTACCGTTGGACCATTTCGCTCGACATAGTTGGACAGCTTTTCTCTATCATAAATCATGTACATCGAACATCCACTGTCGATTATTCAGACAGCACCTCCAGCTGTGATGCTTCTCCTTTGGCTTCTTCCTTCCTATAGATAATTGAACTTAGCAACTCATTGTGGAAACGGGTGCTTTGTTAGTAGCATAAGTTCCAACTGGAACCCATAAATGACGAGAAAAGAAAGAGTTAGAGTTAGGTTTAATCTGTCGCCCCTGAAGTCAACAAATATTTTTTCCTCCTCTGTTCTATTATGTGCTCTGTTCTATTTGAGGGAAGTTTTCTTCTGTTGTTGTCGCTGCTTGGGCAAATCTGTTCTTTTTGCTTTATGCAGTCTCAGATTGGCTTTCTTTGCATCTAGCTTCTTCTGTGTAGCTGCTATTCTGCAGGTTGAGGCTTCTTGTGTGTGAGTTACCTTTCTGTACCCGACCTCTTGCTTCCCATTGAATCTTACTGCAAATTTTGGCTGTCTTTTGCTATTCTGTTTGATTAGAATGGCTTGGGGCTATTTGGTGGGGTTTTGCAAACTCACGATCTGGTTGGGCAAGTCTTTACAGTTATATTTTGTCCTTTTACCTTTGCCCTTCCCTTGGGCTTTCACAAATTTTGTTTTCTTAGCTGGCTTGTCTTCTGTGCATCCTATGCCCTTCATGTCAGCCTTTCTGTATCTTTCAACGATGTATTCTCTCATCATGTCGCTGTTTCTGTGGAATCTGTTGATATACTTCTTCTCCTCCTCAACTTTCATTGTCAGTGCATCATACCTAGCAAGGAGATTGTTGATTTTTTGCATTGAGAGTGGTGATCTCCTTTTCTTTGTTTGGGATCTGTTCGAATAGATCATTTTCTCATTCTGTGAATGCTTTATTAACATCCTTCTTTTGTGTGAAGTTTGATTCCAGAAACTCATTCCTTATTTATAGACTCGCAACCAATTCTTGGAGGCTTTTGCAGTCCTCAAGAGTTTGAATGAACTCATCCCATGAAATCCTTTTTGGGGATTCTCCATCATCATTTTCTTAATTTGTTTCTTCTTTGCCAGCAGAGTCATATATAGGTAAGTTAGATGATTGAGAAGGGAGTAGGGTTACCTTGGATTGACCCAATTCGTTGTCCATTCCTATATAGCATTCTCTATCTACTTCCATAATGACTTCTTGAGCAAAGAGAGCTTCGTCATTATCTGATGAAGAGTCTGAGAAGTTCCCGCTGGAACAAGTTGCATTCTCGTTTGCGTTCATTGTTTTCCTTTGTTCCTTGAGTTTTATGTCCCTTTTGGCTCTAAGCTCTTCACGCTCTGATCAGCTTAGTTCAGGAAAGTCAGTCTTGAAGTGACATTTCATGTTACAACCAAAACAGATGACATCATAAAGATTGGCTTTTGGAATATTCGTTGACCTTACCTGTTCTAACTGGTCAAGTTTGTCTCTCTGTTGTCGGCTGGAATTCCTTCTATGTTTATAGAATCTTTGATGCTTGTTAGTCCTAGATTCCAACTTTTCCAATCACTTTACCATCATGGCAAAATCCATGGTGGACTTGTGTTTTCCTACTGTCTCGTCATTGTATGTAGACGATTTAGGGTTTTCTGTTGCAGGAGATACTTTGTAGGTGACTTCTTTTTCTTTCTTCTTTTCTTGTTGTTTGCTCGAAGAAGCTTTGGTTGCTTCTTGTATCCTGCGCACTTCGAACTCATTTCTCATAAGGGCATTAAATAGCTCCTTAGAAGTCATTAAGTTGAAATCTGGGCACATAGGATAAACATCAAAATATACATGCCAACTAGGAGGTAGAGCATGAATAACCGGGACGTTTAACTCTCTTGGGGTGTACTTTGTTTTATTGATTGTGAAGATTTCTAGGGTGATCTTAGTGAATTTGATCATCATCTGTTCAATGGTCTAAGATGGAAGCATCTTGAACTCTTCGAACTTAGTGCATGCTTGAGATAGTTTATTCTCGAGCATTTCTTCTGATCCAATGCACAAATCCCGTAGAGTATCCCACATCTCCTTTGTTGTTTTGAGATCACGGATGGTGGCAAAATAAATTCTTTTGACAATGCTAGAGATAATTCCATTTGCATAGTTGACAAGGCTAGCCTCTTTCCTATCCTATGTTGTGTAGTCTCTAGAGTTCTTGAGAACCTTTTCATAGACTATAGAGGCTTCTGGGCCTTTTCCTCCTTCAATAGTGGTTTTGGTCGTGTCATAGATAGGAGTGGGTCCGTTCTCAATCACAACCCACATCAGGATGTGATGAGCTTCAAGACACATCTTTATTCTGAAACTCTAGTCCCTCTAACATGGGATAGAGAAATCCTCACAAGCTCTTGCGATGTTTGAATCCATAGTAAGCATAGGGTTAGCAAATGAAATGATATGATATGATAGGTTTTCAAAACATCTATCAAGAATGACCACAGATTGTGAAATCTGGTGAAACAGATACAATGATCAAGTTAGATACAGTTCTCTAATACCACTTGTTGGTCCCGATGAGTAAACTATTGGTGTATAGGGGAGGTATACACCAATGTACACTATTTCGATTCTTGTTTAAGTTTCACAGAAACAGAACACCTAATCTCACAGCATAGAATGACTGAGAATACATATGTCAGGTTCCGTGTTTTAGAAACACAAAAAATGAGGCAGATAATAGTGTTCTGTTAAGAGTGTTCTGTTCTCAGAAATGAGAGACAGAATATGCGGAATGTTGTTATTAAGTCTGTTGCTCTAATTAATGAAAACCTTTTGTTTAACCAAGTATTCTTTAAGAGGTTGTTTGCAGTTGATACAGTTTCACAGATAATATGATGTGTAAAGATAACAAAATTTAAATACAGTAAATATGAACATAAAGTTTAACGTGATTCGGGAAACACCCCTACTTCCACGACTACCAACTTGATAGTAGTTCACTAACTTGTGAATAAATCTCCTCGCTTCTTTAGACTGGTAGAGAACTAGTCACTGCAACAAAGTCCAAACTTGACTTATGTAGGGCACGAAGAAAGTCGTGACTTATCACTTACTGGGTTTACAAAGTTGAGAGTTCTTCCTAAAGCTTCAATGCTATAGGAAGATAGAAATAAAGATTACAGTGCTTGTATCCTAGATACAGTTAGATCTAAGTGAGGAGTGAGATCTAGCTTTAGATTAATCTAGGCGTTGCTGAGATTTGGGATTTTAGAGTGCAGAAAATAGTTAAGTGAGTGAATAATCGCTTTGGATGCTTTGAACACTTGAGAGCTTGAATTTTTGCAGAGTTTAATCACTTGTGAATCCGTTATTCTTGTAGAATCCCTTTAGGAGTATTTATACTTGTTTGAATTCAAGAACTAGCCGTTGGAGAGCTCTATCACTCGAACTAGCCATTGGAATTGTACTTGTTGGGAACCCTTCACAAAATTTGTTTTGATGATGTTGTTTCGGAACACACTTACATTTATTTATAGTCTCGCTTTCTAGACTTAGCCAGCTCAACATGTAACAGATCACTACGTTATCAAGTGAATCTGATAGAGAGCAAGCCTATCCTCATTTAGACCAGGTTAGCTGATGACTAATTGTAAAAGACTTTGTTGGTCCCGAAAGAGCAAGGTTTGGTGTATGGGGGAGGGGGGGGGGGGAATACACCAAATGCAAACTTTTCACTTTTCTTGACTAATTACTTAGAGAGTTTAAGCTTTCTGAACGAAGATTGCTTAACTTTAACAAACCAGATCGATCTTGATCTGTCCAGATAGATACTCTCTTGTGAATAACACTTAGCAGATATCAAGAGTGATTTTGATCTCTAACAGAGCATTGTGTGCGGAATATGGTGGACTTTGTCTGTGCTCTTGTTTAGAAAAACCTTTAAAAATTTTAATTAGATAGATTAACAGATTGATTAAGAAATGCAGTTTGAATGATTGTGCTGGTTAGCAGATAAACAACTGAAATTAAGAACAATCCAAACTAGATTAGATATCCACTATTAGGATATTCTCTTCTTTATACTCGCTGAGAACGAGCCACAAGTTTCAAGCACAATCTGGTTGAAACTTATGCACGAATAAGGGTCGTGTCCCTTTACAACTTACAGCAAACTACTATAACTGGATTCCTTGACGTCAATCCACTAGAAAAGTACTAGCTAGTGAAGTTATCCTTCTTTTTTCTCGATAAGACAGACTTGACTCGAGTTGGTGTGATTTCGATCACGAATAGCTTAGAACACGATCTAGTGTGTAGAAATCTTCTCAAGTAAATGATTTGATGAGTGAGTTGATTTCTGAGTAGAGTAACAACTTGTTGATCGTTGATGATTTGATGAGTGAGTTGATTTCTGGTTCCAAGTTTTTATAGGTGTAGAATTTGAAATTATAATCGTTAGGCTTGATTGGTTTGAATAGAAAGTGATTACCAATCAAGAGATATGAATCCCTGATTTATCTGTTTTTGCCTTTGGAAAGTTTAACCGAATCTTCAATAAATATAGAAAGCAGATCGTTGATAGATGCTTCTTTCCTTTTTCGCGTGTTGATTAATTCTCCTTCCAAATTTTGATCTCTAATAGATATCCTTTCCATCTTTGTGTGATCTGCTGTTGGTCCCGAAAGAGCAAGGTTTGGTGTATGGGGGGGGGGGGGGAATACACCAAATACTAACTTTTCAGTTTACTTGACGT
>JAPKLX010002398.1:0-13448 GCA_026898415.1 Leonotis leonurus
AAGAAAATGGGTAGATAGCCATCCATCTGATCTCATTGTTGGGAACCTAACAGATGGAGTTAAAACTAGACGCATGCATGGAGAAAGCGCATTACTAAGCTGCTATCTTGCCCACACCGAACCAAAGGACATCAAAGAAGCCTTGCAAAGTACAGATTGGATCAATGTTATGCAAGAGGAGTTAAATGAGTTTAAGAGAAATGATGTATGGTACTTGGTAGATCGACCAAGACATCAAGGAGTTATAGGAGTCAAATGGATATTCAAGAATAAAAGAGATGAAACAGGTGAAGTAGTGAGAAACAAAGTCGCCAAGGGATATTGTCAACAAGAAGGAATCGACTTTGATGAAACCTTCGCGCCCGTGGCACGATTAGAAGCTATCAGATTATTTCTTGCGTATGCAGCATTCCAACGTTTCAAAGTATTCCAGATGGATGTAAAAAGTGCATTTCTAAATGGCATTCTGGAAGAAGAAGTCTACTTGGAACAACCACCTGGTTTTGAAGTTGAAGATGAAAACAAGGTGTACAGATTAGCTAAAGCAGTGTATGGACTAAAACAAGCTCCTCGAGCTTGGTATGAGACACTGTCTACATTCTTACTTCAATCGGGATTCAAACGAGGATCAGTTGACAAGACATTATTCACCATCAAAGTTCAAGACTATATCTTTTTAGTCCAAATTTATGTTGATGATATCATTTTTGGATCCAAATCTGAATTCCTTTGTAACAAGTTTAGCAAGCTAATGCAGGACAAGTACAAGATGTCAATGATGGGAGAAATGAACTTCTTCCTGGGCCTACAAGTCAAGAAATCTACTGATGAGATCTTAATCAACCAATCCAAATATATCAACGATCTCATCACAAAGTTTGGAGTTAAAGATTGCAAACCAGGAAAAATCCCTATGCAAACCAATGGGCAGATTGGTCCTGATGTACTTGGGAAGGCAACAGATATAAAACAGTATCGTGGTATAATCGGATCTCTTTTATATCTAACTGCTAGTCGACCTGACATTACCTTTGCTGTTGGTGTTTGTGCTAGGTATCAAGCTAGTCCAAGGGAATCCCACTTAGAAGCAGCCAAACGAATTTTGTGTTATCTCAAAGGGACCATTGAGATAGGTTTATGGTATCCTTGTGATGATAATTTTGTATTAACTGGTTATTCTGATTCTGATTATGCAGGTTGCAAGCTTGATAGAAAATCCACCTCTGGGACTTGTCAATTTCTTGGAAGCAAGCTCATCTCGTGGTTTTCTAAAAAGCAAACTTCGGTTGCAACCTCTACAACAGAAGCAGAATACATGGCTGCAGGTAGTTGCACCGCACAAATCCTATGGCTCAAACAACAGCTCAAAGATTATGAAGTACAGATGGATGCAGTTCAAATATTTTGTGACAGCTCAAGCGCCATAGCAATAACACAAAATCCAGTACTTCACATTCGATGCAAACACATGGATGTTCGTCATCATTTTATCCGTGACCACGTGGAAAGAAAGAATATCAAAATAGAGAAGATTCATACTGATGTACAACGAGCTGATATTCTAACAAAGGCATTGGCTAAGGACAGATTCAAAATGCTTTGTGGCAAGCTAGGACTAATCAACCAACTCGAAAATGGTAAAAGTGTAAACAACAGATAGTAAATGGTAAAATACGATCTGTTGTTACATCATCTTTCATCAATCTGTTGATTAACACTTCATTTTGATAACTTCCACAGCTAGATAACTTATTTTGAAATACTAACTGTTCTAGGGAAACTCAAAAGACAAATTGAAGGAACAATCTAATGCATCAAACAAGGGGGAATATGATCCAAAATTCATAATCAACGGCGAGAGACTTAATCAACAACGAGAGATTATCGAACCAACAGCTAGATGTTACTTGTTCTCAACAGCGAGAGATTATCGAAGAACAGATTGTTTTCACATCAAAACGATCTGTCTGGCATTTATTAAGGGGGAACTTAACTCTCGCTATTTATTTTTGACATTTAATTCTCCATTTATTTCTCAACTCTCTTGATATTCATTACTAATGATTAACATTGAATATCATTTATTTACATAATACCAAGAGTCGAATGTGTCAGAAGATTGAGAGAAAAAGGGAAAGATCATTAAATGCTGCAGACCTCGATATTCGTGCAAATGCAGAGATGTGACTTGCTGCCGTCGCAGCCAATAGCGTGTGAAGTTAAAACGCTAGAGTGGGCGGGAAAATCATTAATTCAGGGAGTAATCTCAACCATAGATTTAATTTAATTTATATCTTTTAATCCTACGCATTGATATGTCTATATATATATGACTGTTTGACTGCTTCGTCTCCTACACACTCATATATTCTCTAAAACCGCCATTGTTAAAGCTTGAAAATTCGAATCTTTAACTCTCAAAACCTGTCCTAAAACACATCCTTCAAAATGACAAACTCCGAAGCTAGTTCTTCTTCATCACATGCTGCTTCACCGATTCCCATTTCAAAAATGCTTCAATTGATTGAAGCACGATTAACCCCTGAACCAAGAGTTGTTCTCAGTCATCATGGATATTCTCTCCTTGATGACCTCTTTTCAAAAATCGAAGCTTGTTCAGGTTGCTTAAATGTTTAAATAAACATGATCTAGGTTTTAATATTGGGTGTGCACTTACGAAACTCTGCATATATGCATGCCTTGATAAGTATTGATTATGCTCTCTATTTTGGTTCATAAAATCAAACCATAAACTTAACATACATAATGTTGTGTTTTTTGATGGTATTGCAACTCATTAATCCATACATTATACGACTTAGAAGAAATAAGGTCACAAATTCCTAATTCAAGCATGTTTTGGACTAATCAGGGTTAATTCTGTATTAATGATTTGTATTTCAACTTGTTCCATTTTGTTATAACTATCTATTCATATTCTCGCTGTTACCATTTCTATACTCATTAACAGCGAGCTGTTGACCTACAGATCGATCATTCGATCTGTTCAATCTATCAAGCTGCAAACTTCCAACTGTGCCCTATACTTAACCGTTTTCTTGTGACTCTTGTAGGATTTCACAAGATAATTACAAAGGAACCCTGATTCTATCTCCCTCGCCAAGTGGCCCTATTTTACTGCTCTTGGATGGAGGATGATAACGAAGAATATACAATCGAATTACCCATTGGTAAAGACAAGAAGGAACGAGAACGTGTGATAGATATGATCCTAAACACCTATGATCTCACAGATGAAGGAGATATGGTTGAGGATGTGTCTCATGAACAGATTGAAGAAGTCATCAACATGATTGTAGGAGAACCCATAGAATGGGATGGTAAAGCTATCACAAGGGGATTGATGCTTCCTGTCTATCGCATGCTCCTTGATTTTGTTCAAAAAGTGTTCTTGGGCCACCAAGGAACATTTGATGCCGTGACGCCCATCAAGCTCAAAGTTCTAACTGTTGTACTTCTAAATCTCGACATCAACTGGGGTAGATCCTTACTCAAACTTATTGTTGACGAAGAAAGACAGATTGACCTCCGGCAAAACACAAATGGGGACTGCATCCATCTCCATGTAAAACGCCCTCTCCGTCTGTCCACCAAAATAAGCACTATCATCGATGGAGTTTTTGACAAGGATAAATGGCATAAGGCTGTAGATTTTGATCAAGAGTTGATTGTGCCCAAATCAAGACATCAGGTCGAGATGTCTCTAGGTATTGCAGCCCAAATTTTTGTGAAAGTAACAAATGATAGAATTAGAGAAGCAATGATCGCTGTTGGCAGGTCGAATGACGAGTGGGTCATACATGTCAAGAAACCAAGGACAGTGGGAGAAGCTGCTGCAGCACAGGCCGCTGCTGAACCATTAAAAAGAAAAACAGCTGGAGGAGAACAGCCAGCTGCTAAGAGAAGGAAGCAGAAAGCTACCAAGGAACCATCTCCCGCAGTGGAGAAGAAGAAAGCAGAAAAGAAGGGAGCAAAGAAGGTGGCTGTGAAAGAAAAATCCAAGCCAACAGCTCGTAAATTATTGGACGAGCAGGAGGCTACCTCAAATGTTGCAGAACATGCTAATATTAAGGAAGCTGATGTTCCCGTGAACCTACATGAACAGCCAGCAGAAGACTTAATCGAACGATTGAAGGGTGCACATCTCATTTTTGAACAAATGCAAGAGACTGCATCAGCTGTTGTTATCAAGAGTTTGCCTGGAATTGAACTCACCCCCACCGCTTTCGATATGGCCAAAAGATTCCAAGTCTATCTCGACATTCGAGATAGCAAATTTTATATTTTGGAGGCAATCTTACTGCTGTTCACCATTAATGATCTCAAGGTGGAGGAGAACAAATTAGTTTCCTACTTCGGGTTTCTTGATATTCCGGACGCTCGCCAATACTTCCGAACATACGTCCTGACAAAGATTAAGGAGGAAGCTGCTGTGTTAAAGATCGATCTTGCCCCATTCTACTCCACGGAACAAGTATTCTTCAACAACGCTGTCGATCTAACATCCGGCGACTTTGACGAGGCTCTAAATTTCCTTGATCAATCTGTTGGTCAAAGCTCTCCAATTATGAAGCAATCCTCTACATCACAGCCTCCTGTCGTTGAGATAAACAAAGCTGAACTTGAAGAGGAACAGATGAAAGAAGGGAAAGAAGATAAGGAAGAACATATGGAAGAAGCTGAGACTCAACAGGTCGATGACGCCGTGACTAAAGTTGCACAGATGGAGGACGAAAAGGAAGGAAAAATAGAGGCTTTCATTGAAGAAATCTTTACACAGGCCACTACTCCAGCTGATTATCAACATTATTCGTTGGACGACCTGTTGATGCAAACTATCGATCCAGTATTAACAAAGGAGCAGCTGAGCCAACTTATACATGCCCGAATAAATGATCGATCTGCTGCTTTAGCAAATTTTATGAAGGATGCGGCGGAGACAGCCATTCGGAGCATGTAAGCAAACTTTGAGAAAGCACACAACGCACTGTCCACTTCTCTCCACAAGGACTTAGATAGTGACCGTGGGGTGTTTGACATTTTCAAGGAGGAGACAGAAGCCAAATTCACTAACCTCCAAAGTGAAGTTGATAAATTTGAGAACAAAATGATGGAGGCAGGAAAGAAGATGGTCACCACTGTCAAAGAAGAAGTAGAAAAACAGCTGGAGGATATGGAAAACACGACAATCCCAGCTGTGATTGAGAAGAGTGTTCCAGCTGTGCTTTCCTCCTCGCTACCCTCTGCTCTCGCGCCAATTTTGAAAAAGGAGATTGAAGAAGCTGATCTTGCAACGGGAGATGAAGTTTTCAAAATCTCCAAATCGCTAACTGAAATGAAAGCCACAGACAGCGCTCTGTCCACTGACATCAAAAAGCTAGTTGTCTCATCATCCAAACAATTCCATGAGATTAATGCCAACATATCCACTCTCTTACACTACAAGGAGGACATGGCCAAAAAGTTTCAAGATCTTACTGATGAAGTTGCCTCTCTTAAGCTCATCATCTCGAAAGAGTTTGATGATGTCGAAAAGGGGGAAGTACAGAAAAGACAGCCCGCTGCTCCTCAAAAGAAAAAGCCTGCTGCTGCTGCTGCCAAACGAAAAACAAAAATGAATCCAAAGCTAGCAGCAGAGGCAAGGCAAATACAAAGGGAAAATGAAGAGAAAGAAAAGAGAAGGAAGGAGGAGGATGATCTCGCAGCAAAGAAAGGAAAGAAAGTAGCAACGGAGGATGATCTAACGGAAGAAATGTTCCTCGTTGGATATAAAGCAGAACAGGTAGAAAATCCTGATTTTCGAGAATTATTTGTTGCTGAAAGAACAAAACAACAGAAGGAGGAAATGAAGGAGGATGTAACACCGGAAGAAGGTGAGGAGGAGCCCACAAATCCGGTGTTCAAATTTTTTGAAAAATATCAACTCAAGGATGCTCAAAATCTCACGTGGTTGCATGCAAAGAAAGCAGCGAGATGGAATCAATTGATTAAAGAGTTTTTAGTACAACACTACTATCTCATGGATGATGAATTTCAAGGAGGAGATGTTGATGAACTGTTCCATACATTTCTCAAGAAACATAAAAATCAAACGTTCGTCGAATATCTCTTCAGACAATCTGCTCTAACCAATCAACATCTCACTGCTCCCAAAAAGACTACAATTCTCTACCCAAGGATCCAAGGAACAACAGAAGTGGATCACACCGCAATTCTCAATCACATAAATCATTCTGCAAAAGCCATGGGATACCCGATTGACCTAAACAATAAAGACTACAGACGAGTATTCAATGGTATATATGCCAGTTTTGGGGTGCCCTCGGAGTTGAGGAGGAGAGAGATGGTGGAAGCAAGAAGAGCGCGAATGGCAGAATAATCAAGGAAACATACTGCAGATCAAAGCCAAGCTCCACAACAATGATGTTTATTTTTCCTTCATTTAGCAATTGTACAGCTCGCTGTCCTTTTTGAATATCTATTTGTAATAGCTAAACAGCTAGTGAATGAAAATGATAAACATCTTTTGATCCAAAAACAACCTGATGACAATGTCTCGTTGTCTAGGCAATGTTTTATGTGTTATCTAATGCTTTAATATTATTGCATAATCATCTAACTGCTTTTATCTCACTTGGTTAGAAATTGTAAAGTGTTGGTTTCGACATCATCAAAAAGGGGGAAATTATTGGGAACCCTACAATGTAATAATAGTTTTGATAATGTTATTCGAAACAACACTTAGTTAAAATATGAATTCTTAAAACCAAGTAATTGATGTTATCTGTTAAGGAACAACTAAAGTATTAAAGAAGCAGATGGTATAATTTTACTATCTGTATTATTCTTCTCAAGCTGTCCTGGACACATCAATTATGTACACAAGGCTTAAAACTCATTGTAATGATAGTGAGTTATTTTGAACAGATCGAGTTCTCGATCTGTTCACAAGTTAACAGCTCGATGTCCCATGCCTTGTATTAGTTTTTGTAATCTGTTCTAGAATAGCCTTTTGCAAGATCAACATTGTAAAAGGAAGTTTGAAGTTTCAAACTGACTTATAGTGATCTATTTCTAGTACTAGCATTCGTGATAGCTGTATAGGAAAGTCTTGCAAACTGGAGCAACAACGAGCTGCACTACAACAGATCGTCTTTCAACAGCTAGAGACAAATATCGTAGGAAACGATATACACCTGCTCATCAACAGCTAGAGTTCAAGGAACAGCTAGAGTTCATGGAACAGCTAGAGTTCATGGAACAGCTAAAGACTATGGAACAGCGAGACATATGAACAACAGATCGTAATCTCAAAATCGATATGTTCACTCAAACTTCTCCAAAGGTCAATATCAAGAAGTATATGTTAATTGGGAATCAAACCAATTAACAAAGTGTGGACAGCTCGTCTCGAAGATATTGTAGGAAACAATATGCATCTGTCGTAAGACAGCGAGCTGTTATAATCCACGCCATTACTACGGTGGACTGCCGACATACTTAAATTTGTCACAAGTCAACCACTCCGTGTATTGTCACATCAACGACATACTTTAAGGAATGAAGTACAAGAAAATCAAAACTCCTGTACTAAGTATCATTCCCAGTATGGCAATGCACTGGGAAATCTCGTGAAAGGTGGTAACCACTCTCATTTAGCAGCGCGTGTCTCAACCTCACTGCCATGCATTTAATGCAGCCATTAATGCGTTGAAAAAGAGTACCATCGTCTCCAACGGATAGTTTCTTCAAAGAGGCTATAAATACCACCTACACTTCCAGGAACGAGTACGAGAATTCACGATTACAAAGCTCAAACTCTGCTCAAATATCTTCAAATATTCAAAGCCCTAAAAGCACTCCTTCAAGCTCTAGAATTCTCTGAGTGTTTTATTATTCTTTTGAAGATTTTTTCTGGAAATTTGCTGTTTACCAAAACCAAGTTAGGATCTAGTTTTGATCCAAAAGTTGTAAGATTTAGATTGTAGTTCTTCAATCTAAGAAGTGTAATCTCAAGTTGTTATCTAGTTTTGATAAAACTTGAGGCTCGAGCTCAACGAGTAAAAAGAAAGGAGACATAGTAGATTTCGATCTAGATTTGATCGAGCCGTGGACGTAGGGAAAGTTTCTCCCGAACCACGTTAAATTCTTTGTGTTCTTACTTTTTGTTTCTCTTTATTATCATTTTCTCCATACTCTTGCATTTAAATCTTGGTTGATAATTTCTCCAAAGAAAGAAAACGTTTCTCACCTTAAAAAGAGCATTAACCACCATATTCCGAACACAACTTTAATCAAGTTTAAATCTGTGTTTATCACTCTTGATTATTGCTATTCACACATAAGGTATTATTTGAGTAAGACTTAATCTTCCTAACAAGAAGATTTGTTTTACTAATCCTAGCTATCTTAGTTATTAAGAGAGCTAAAGCCTTATATTTAAGTTTGAACAAGAAAACCTAAAAAGTTTTGAATTGGTGTATTGCCCCCCCCCCCCCCCAATACACTAAGCTAGCTCTTTCGGGACCAACAGTTTCAGTCAAAACTTTCAGGGTTCCACTTTACCTTTATTTATCTATTCTATAGTCGTGCACCCGGACTTTGCCACAAGGGCGGAGGACGGGGCGTGACATTAATATTCATCGATGACATCATATCATTAAAAAAAATAGGAAGATCATTATCTTAAGTGAATGTCGTGAAAGTAAGATGTGGAAAATTTAATTTAATATAAATTTACAAACTAAACTTATTGGTCCAGGGAAGAACAAGTTTGGTGTATGGGGGAGGGGATACACCAAACTCCAACTTTTGTTCAATTTTCTTGAACAACAAGATCGAGAGGTCAACTTGCTGATATACCATATCAAATCGCTGAGATAACATGTCAACTTCTCTGAGTGAGTGATCTATTCTCAAGTAGATCAACTGGAAGCTAGCTGGAGTTCGTCAGTTGGTCTGTGAAAGACAGATTGTGTGCGGAAGCTTGTGCTCTACTTGTTGATCTTATACTTAGAAAATATACTTTTAATTAGCCAAGTGTTTTTAGACAATTTGATTGACTCAAACCACACACAATTTGCTGGTTTTAATAGATCAGCTTGGTGGTCATAAATGAAAAGTTCAAACAAATAATGAAATGTAAAACAATAAAGAACACATGCAATTCAACGTGGTTCAGAAAAGCCCCTAAGTCCCCGGTCGATCAACACTAGATCGATAAATCTCTTAACCTTAGATCCCTTGCTTATTTACCCTTGTTGAGTACAAGTCAAATCTCTCTTATTTATAATCGCTGAGACAAAGCATACAACTCTCTTATTTATCTATGTCAAGAATGAGTTATCATAAGGTTTATAGAATCGTTAATCCTCATTTCTACTCTATTACAGAACTTAGAACAATAATGGTTATAAATGAATTTCTAGAACTATTAGGCGTGAATGTTCTAAATAAATATCTAGTTTTAGATGAGTTTATCTCTATAACACTACTAGAAAAACACTCATACATGACACATCATAGATGACATTTTTTTCAAAAAATGTCATCTTTGAGTGCTTTTTTTTGCATAGATGACATTTTGTTAAATAATGTCATGGTATAGTGTCATCTTTGAGAGCTTAGATGACAATATCATTGAAGTGTGATGTATATGGTGTCATCTATAGAAAATTAACTGACATCATACTTCGCGAAGTTAGCAGAAACAAACTGACTGACTTTGCGTTTTCAAAATTTTCAAAATCCCCCCAAATATGGCAGCTGTGCTTGATTCTTTCTCCTGCGCCAGCGGAAAAATGGTTACCCATCTCCGGAGGAAACGGCTCGCCGCCACGCCTTACGAACGTCCGCTTCCACGCCCCCAGCCTAGAAGCCCTAATTGGTTCACCGGCGTCGTTTTACCCTTTTCTCGCGCCATAGCTTCTGGTGCCGGGAAATTCATCTCCTCCGCCATCTTCTCCGGCTCTGAATCATCCTCTTCTGAAGACGTTGATTACGCTTCGGGTGCACGTTCATCTTGTTTGATTTTGTTGTTTGTTTGTTTGTTTACTATTTTTAGTATGTTTTCCTATTTAGTAACGCTCGTATTATAGCTTAATTGCGTCTCTGCTGTTATTTTTGGCTCTTTTAAACTTTACGAGGCTTTCAGATTTTCCTCTTTCCTTAATTATTTTTGTACTGAAGTAACGGTAACAATTCACCCCTAGTTAATTGAAATGGGTTAGCAAGAGATACAGATTGATAGTGTAATAAAAATAAAATGCACATGCTTCGTGTAGGAGATTTGAGGCGAATTCTGGAAATCAAATAAAGTGTAGTTGAGTTCAAGTTTATGATTCAATTTGCTCGATCAGAGTTCACAGTGATATTCTTCAGTACAATTTATAATCCTCAAGTAGTCAAGCTTAGTTTCAGTTGTTTTTTAATGTTATCAAATGAAATTATTGAAGTGAGAAGTCTGTTCTCAATTAAAAGAAACTAGCTTTGACAACTACACCAATTGCATTCATTAGCAGCACTGTTCGTTTCAGGGGATTTGTATGTATCATTGAGTGCTTGAAATTCCTATCTAGAAATCTGTAAGCTCATAGAGTACTGGCAAAAGATGTAAAGTGTATAGTTCAGTTTGTGGATGATTTGTATGAGACCCGCTAAGTTGAACCCAGCTTTTTGATTAGATGTTTATTGTAAGTGGGAGAAAGAGGTAGAAGTTAAATATTTGGGAGTTATATGTAACAAGGGTCTATTAAATTGTGGTTGTTTCTTGGGCACTGCATGTCTGAGATGATTTTGGCTTCTGACTATTTCTGTGAATTCCTTCTTATCCACTTGGCAGAGGATGATGTTGGCTATGTTAATGACTTTGAAAGCCCTCATGATGGCATCAATGCATTAAACGAGGAAACTAGCTGCTTCATGTCAGTTGTTTATTTTACCTGGTGTATTGTCTAATATTTCATTTTTTGGGTAAGTTAATACCACGTCCATCATGTGGAGAATTGGCAACTTAATATGATGCTTTACAGTAATCCCTTAGTTTATAGGTTATTTTAGCCAAAAAATCGTTACAATTACACACGTGAGTCTTTCTCTTTGTTAGGGAAAACTGGCTTCAGCAGAAATGGTACAGTATAGACAAGAGTCTCAGCTCGGTACTTACTTTGAAGGATTGGTACTTACTTTGATATTGGTTCACTTTGAGAGGACTATTGAAAGGTACATAATGTCCACAAAGACATAATTATATGCACCTTTGGAGCAAAGAATAAATTTTGAAACATCTAGTATTAGATAAATTTGGGAGTAGAGGTGATTTTTATATTGAAAATGTAACTGGTCTCAACTTTAACACTCTTTATGATTCACCATGTCTTTAGATGTGAATACTGTATGCTGCCAATATGAAGATCTCTCCTGATTCCCGAATGCAGGCACCAGTAAGGTAAGAATTTGGCTTTTCTTTTCATCTCTATTCTCTTTTGGCATTATCACTGTCCTCGTCAGCGCTGTACAGTGGCTTTTTTGAGATTTTTTCATTTTCCTATAACTGGCCAACTATTGGTAAAACCCCACTTTTGGCTATATCACAGTTATACTCAGCAGTGTATCATAACATTTTTGAGATATTTATGTTTTCCTCTTAACTGAACAAAGGTTGATCTCTTAGATGGTCAGTCATTATTCAGAATGTTATGCTAAGAAGAATAGAGGATGTTCTTGAGCTGTCATTGAAATGGTTCTTGGTGGTGGCACTTTTTGAAATTGCCTGGTAAATTTGATGATTTCTTACACCATTTGAGCTTCTTTTATCAAAAACAAGTTGAAAAGTCTTTCCTCTGGTGGTTTCACATGATTGGTTGGCTTCTTGTTCTTTATTAACTTCTAAATGCTTAGTATTAGACCAAGTTTCGATAGAAGAGTGTGTACTTCTCTGCTAGCTTTTCTGATGCTCGGGGTTGATTGAACATTATACAATTTGCATACGACCTTGAATATGATAACATAATCAATTGAAAGTGGGAGCTGATATTTATCTCTTGTAACGAATAGAACTTATAGTACATTGAAGGCTAGGGAGCTTAAATTTATCTCTGGAATTAGAAAGTTCTACTTGAAGCCATGCAAGAACTTTTGTGACTTGTGAGACAGTGCTAGCATCCGAGATGGCAAATATGAGTTGCTATTGATAGTAATTTGAAGGTGTGATTCTGGGATATAATCATGATGAGCCATCCTAATTTCCCTGTTCTTAAGGTTAAACTTGATTTTGCTTTACACTCGAGAAGCTAGCAATATGCTTGCTATTTGCATCATTCTGATCTTCATCATCATCCTTATGGCTCATTATGTTTGCATCAATCCTACCTATGGAGTGTTCATAATCCACATAAAATGATATATTAGATTCTCAACTGATGTTCTTATACTGTATTGCAAACACTTTACCAAATGTTTATTATCAATGCTGGCCCTAGCTTTAGGATGCTATGGAATGTGATAAAACCTTTACTTGATCCTGACACGACTTCAAAAATTATTATTAGATTGGGCGACCATTGTCATCAATGAGGTTAGTAAAATAACTCATTCAATTTTATTTCTAAGTACTTTTCACAAGAGTAACTAAAAAAAAGTCTCATTCTACCTCGATTTTCTTGTAGATTGACATGTGAAGTGTCATTATATTGGTTTGATCGATGAAGAAGATTGATTATTTTGGGCATGGTGTGCATCAAACTTCTACTGCATTGGGGTGTATTAGTTTAAGCTACATTAGTGAAGCTGCATGGATTGAAATATTAATTTAAGCTACATTACTGATTTTAATTAGTATTGTCTTTTTTATTTTTATTTCCATGTACGAAGTGGAATATTGGACACTTAATGCATATGAATATTTTTAGTGCGTGTATGAATTCTCTATTTGGCATTATTTTATTTAGTAAAATATATTGATGAAACCAAAAATATTAAATACAGGTTAATTAATGAAAAAATACAAAAATGGTTAAATTTATCAGATTATAGATGACATTCTGAAAAAATCATGTATTGCACCAAAACGTGTCAACTTCTCGTTTATAAATGACATTTTTTTAATATAGATGACATTAAATTACTGTCATCTTATGAATTATAGATGACATTCTAAAAAAGTCATTTATTTCACCTAAATGTGTCAACTTTTCGCTTATAAATGACATTTTTTTTAATATAGATGACATTAAATTACTGTCATCTTTTGAATTATAGATGACATTCTAAAAAAGTCATGAATTTCACCTAAATGTGTCAACTTCTCGCTTATAAATGACATTTTTTTTATATAGATGACATTATATTGTGTCATGTATTATGAAATAGATGAAATGATTTTAGTGTCATCTATGAGCGAATAATGTCATCTATGAGCGCATAGATGA
>JAPKLX010001153.1:0-25741 GCA_026898415.1 Leonotis leonurus
ATAACATAAAAGCATATTGTAATACAATATTTAATGTATTTAAAATCATAAATAAGCTAATAAAAAGTTTTAAGTCAATACAGTACCAACATATACACAACCAAATAAAATTTATGATCAATCACACAAATAGTTACTCCTTGCGAACCCTTTTGAACCTTGTTTGTACTTGAGACTCTCCTCGAAATAATCTGAAACGCAAGTAGAAAAATATGTTCTAGTAATTAGGATATGATCAACTAAATAATATATAATCAATCATTTAGTGTGATAAATGCTTCCAGTTAATCAGTAACTAATAAATCTCAATATATAATCAATCATCTAAATGTAATAAATATTTCTAGTTAACCAGTAACTAATAAATGTTGATATAAACAGAAATTTGTAGGGTAATGCTGGATAAAGTGCCATGCATGAAAGAATCCCATTACTATATAACACTTCTTCAATTTATATATGCTTCATGAAGTCAATCAGCAATAC
The DNA here is from genome assembly GCA_026898415.1 of Leonotis leonurus. Classification (NCBI taxonomy): domain Eukaryota; kingdom Viridiplantae; phylum Streptophyta; class Magnoliopsida; order Lamiales; family Lamiaceae; genus Leonotis; species Leonotis leonurus. Next base: position 487 of record JAPKLX010001153.1, read on the forward strand.
TAGGAAAAGAACGTACCGGGCACCTTGCACCTGTAACATATGTAACCTTGTGGTGGTGTTTTCTTCTCAAATCCGCCTCCACCTCGAGCTAAAATTCAGATTAGTTAAGTTTCAAATACATAATCATAGACACAAAGATGTGTGAAGACAAGAACAACGATACATTAATTCATATCTCATGATATACCTAAAAGCACAATATGACAAATACAGAATGATATATATAAAGCGTTAAGGGGCAAGAAAATCACCAAAACCACCACGTCCACCTGGCATTCTGCCACCTCGTACAAATCCTCTACCGGAGATAAAACCATCTGAAGGTCGTCTACCAAACGACAAAGTAAAGAAAAGTAAGCTCCAGCAGTCATAACTCAAACGACAAAATTATCTTTGAAATAATTATCATCACTAGGATTATCAATGATAAGATAAGACAGAAAAGCTTCTCACCACTGCCAATCCAATGCTGGAGTATCAATTAAAGCTTTAATCTTGCTCTCCTCATCCTCTTTGCTAACAGGAGTAGCATCCTGAACTAGTGTGCTTGATGGGACAGGGGTACTTTCAGGCATAGCATAAAGATCATTTCCAAATTCATTCCATTCTAGATCATCAGCCTACAAGAACAAAGGAAGTATTCATTCACTCGCAACACAAAAACACAGAGATGGAAATGCTTCCATCCCAGTTTCCCAGATACATAAATCAGCTGGTAACTCTATTCCAGGACTACAGATAAAAGCTTACGTATTTCCCATTTGACTGATCTGCTATAGAAAAGCTACCCTTTACATCTTGAACATCTTCAGAATTAAGGTCAACATTTAACCTACAGGACAGATTCAAATACACAAACTAAGCACTATAAATTTTACAAATGTTCCAGAGTGCAAGCCTATTTATTTGGTTTTTGTGTATGTGAATTCTTCCTTCTTTGCATGGATAAGCTTTAAGTCACAGGAAATTAAAGGATTCCAGAAAACCACAAGAATCCATGAACTTTTTGACATATATGCGAAAAACAAACCAAAGCTACATACAAAGTTGAGAAAACTTTAATATGCTGCTCAACCGATGTACAACATTTGGTGGTCACACAAATTTTTAGTCTCACAAGTGGAACAGAATAACAAAGATTAAAAGGATGAGGAAATACTCTTCTTTCTCGCTAACAGGTGCAGTAACTATGGGCTTGCGAGGCCGTCCAGGAACTCGGCGTATTAAAACCGAAGTATTTTTGGGAATTAACATTCCTTCGTCGAGATATTCTGAAATTAAAAAACAATGAGATGTGTATAAACCACACAAAACCACCACATAAACGCAACCAAATAGTACAACTATAGTTAACAACACCAAAACTCAACCCCATCAACCAAACAAAATTTCATCATCCCCATCCCACTCCTGATCTTCATAAATTAGGAGGAACAGAAAATATTCTGTTCAAATATGAACCCTACAAGACTGAGGATCCTCAGTATGCAATACCCATTACAAGATTCAATATTTAGTACATTCAGCCTGATATGCCCTAATCACATTGTCCATCACACTTGCTATGTAGACAATATTTAAGTAAGACTGTCAAGTTTCCACTAAAACACCATAACTATAAACACCTATTTATACTGCAAGTGTCAACATGCATCTATCAATTTTAACTTTTAATAATAATTCATTAAAATTGCTAGCAGAACAATAGAACTATTACAGATCTAAAGATCTTTAAAAGAGTGACCTATGTAATTTCCAAAATTTAGATGAATGGATAAATGTATGTGACAGTGCTAGACTAACAAACAAACAAAAATAAATAAGAGTAACTTTCTCCAACAGCACCAACCTTAACCACGACACAATCAAACATCACCATTCACCACCCAGACTACCAAAGGCTGACTTTATCATCATTTCATCATTCCATTCAATTATCAGCTGAAGAAAATGTCCTAGTCATAATAGAGTTATTGATGTTTGGATAAACTATTGAGACAGTATATGATGAACTTGGTCCTCAAAAATCAGATTCATTTCCAATTCAGTTTTTCTAAAAGGAGAAGTAGCTAACTGCTGTAAAATAATGTCACAAGCAACTTATCAAAAAAGGGAATAATAGAAATCACAGAACACAATTCCACGACTATATTAAAGGAGATCTTCCAATGAAAAAACAATGAAAATATCACCTGAGCATCTTCTCTAATTCTCAGATTTTGTCCAGCTGGATTCAGCAAATCATTGACAACCTGATAATATGAAGACATTAAAAGAGCACCTAAGACAGTTGCCTAATATATAAACTGAAACTAAAAACTTGAAATTGAAAAGCTCACACACAAAAACACATATACAAGTACACACTAGTACCAGAAATATCTACAATCTAAAGAAAAGGATAAATGTATGCTAAAAAAGCTATATTGCTCCAGAAACCCAGCAACAGAGGAACTGATAGATTTGTTTCTTATAATTGATTTAGTTGGAATACTGGAAAAGGGGAAGATTCTGGAGATGTTGTAGAAGGAAACCAGGTGTGCTATTAACGGGAGACCATAGAACCTATAGTTCAAATGAATGAATGATTGGTTGGAGAATAATGAACACTCCGGTATCAAAAAAATTAGGTATAACAGACAGTGCGCATAATGATATTCAATTGCCCATCACTTCAGCTACGAAATTTAAATGAAACGACGTAGAATACCTGCTACACTATCGTCAGCTAAATTGGAGCAGAATGCAGGAAGGTAGTCGCTCAAGCGAACTACCAGTGCATCGACAACAACATTTTTGTAGCGCCTAAAATTCAGGGTAATCGAAGTTGACCTCGTCCTGAATGTTGAATAGGAAGGAAGATAACAAGATTGCAGCAAAATGAAGATGAATCTGAGCAAAAATTGGAATTGGGGTTAGGCGTGAGGGAGAGAGGGAGTGTTTCGGTGCTTCCCCCATTTTTTTTCAGATGAGGAACTCTGGACGAAGACGACGAGAGGATTGGAAATGGTGACGCCGGATTTAGGGTTCAAGAGATTTGGAAAATTTCAGTTGAAGAAGATTTGTCTATGACAACAGATAAAGACAACGGTTTGTAGAACCGTTGTCTATGAGCGTGCATTTTGTCTATGACAACGGAGCTACGACAACATCAATGTAAAACCGTTGTCTATTAGCGCATTTTTTTGCTCAAAGACAACGGTTTTAGCTACCACAACAGTTTTTTCCCCTACAACAACGGTTTTATTTAAAAACCGTTGTCTTTTGGGTGTTGTTGTTGGCCTTTTTTCTTGTAGTGATTGGGATCTTTCCCATTTTGAATTGCAAAATTCAAGAAAGATTCAACTCCATCTTCATACTCCTTTGATAATCTATTTTTGTACATCCTTCCTTTATCCATTGTTGTAAGATCTAGTATCATTTGGAATATTATCATTTGAAAATAAATTAATGATGAATGTAACTATTAAAATAATTAATAACTAATATTTGATTTGCAATACACGAAATTGAATTGACTAACAAAATTAATATTTTTAATTTATTACTAGTTGACTAATATATTTAATGATAAAGACAACTATTGGCCGTGAAAGAATGAACTGATAATAGTATATATAGAGACTAAGTAACTAGATAATTTGATCCACTTACTTGGTTCTTGGGTCACCTCGCCAGAATTAAAATTCTCAAGTTGAAGTAGGTATACGCTAGCCTATGTGTAAATTATATATGGAGTGATATATATGTTGTAATATGTATCTATATAACCTCCCACTTGATGTTTGCCTTTTGGCTATCAGTTCAAGTTCGTTTATGTGGTCCATTTATGTTTCGTTGAATTAATTAATATATTCTTGTATTGTATTTATTGCAACTCATCTTGGAGTAGTATATTTTTGTTATGAAATTTCCCATCTCCTAGTTTTTGAGGTCGATGAGATCTTCAATTAGTAATATTTGTCTTATTTTGAAATTGGTACAATGATAATTAAGTATTGAATATATTATGAATATTAATTGGAAGCAAACTGCAAATTGACACAATAATTCCGAACCAATACCTAATGCAACATGTTACATTAATAATGACCTAGCTTCAATTGGAATAAGGTGAATATGTATAATTTAAAAATATTTGATGACAGGAACGTCACATGATATTAAACGAATTAATTAAATAGAGATTCGATAAGTTAGACTTAAAGGATGTTTAATTTAATAATTCGTGTCACATAGATACATTAACAAAACTAAATTCTAAGTAATGTGCTTAAATTATGCCGTTCAACTACTCTAATTGATTGTATCACAAACTCCTAATTTCTTATTAAGAGATAAGCATTGAGCACCAATCAAGAATATGCTGTTTAAATACTTTGTTAATAGCAAATTTTATCAATCTTACAAATTTTAGTCAATCATTTAGGATCATTTTTAAAGGAACAAATGCTCATAATATTACTATTTAATAGACTCTGATTCTTACCTCTTCAATGAAGAAATTGAGAGATCAACAATGGGAATGAAGAGTGGCCCCCCTTCCCTTCTTACTCTGCAACAACATCAACAATAAAAAATAAAAAAAACACTTTATATATATATATTATATATACAGAGACTCATACACACATATATATACAAAATCTCCATTAACAAGCATTCAAAGTACATACCTCAAATATGCAGCACCTCAATCCTTTGCTCTGAATTTTTTCATAGTTTTCCTACACAAGTGCAGAACTTGAAAAATCCAACACTCAGAATGAGTCATTATCGGATTCTTTAAACTGTGGCTCCAAGAAAACTTAAAGATGATCTTACCTGTTTGGAGAAATCGATGATTGGAAGAAGAAATTAGAACAGTAAATTGGGGATGAATTTACGGCAGTAGAAATGGGGATGAATTTAGGAAAATAAAATTGGGGGAGAATGGGGTGAAACGGGGAGAAATAGATGAAGTAGGGTAAATATTTTCGCATTATATGATAGAATACTGTATTATATCTATTTAATACTGCATAAATAATAACTAATTTAGTTTGCGCAGTGGTTTAATGCCTCTATCTAAGTTGAGGCACCAGAGTTCAATTCCTCTTCATGGCGAATTTTTTTTTTCCTTTTAATATGAAAAAAACCATATTAATCTATTAATTGCTAGCATGAAATACAAAGAGGCATAGTGGTTTAATTCCATAAATTAATTTTAGGTCAAATCTGGTGTTGAAAAATAATTTTAATGAAAAATAATTTTTTATTGGTCTATAGGTGTGGTCTAATTTTTTGTAATAGACCACAGATTCAACTCCTATGGTTAAAAAAAAAACGGTAATAGACCACAGTGAAGATATATCTATGGTCTAAGTTATAATAGACCACAGATCCAACGCCTGTGGTTAAAAAAAAAGCGGTAATAGACCACAATGATAACAATACCTATGGTCTAATTTATATTAGACTACGGATTTGACACATGTGGTTAAAAATGAAACGCTAATAGACCACAGTGATGATGATACATGTGGTCTAATTTATATATAGACAACACCATATTTGGAACTGTGGTCTATTTGGTGTGGTCTATATCAGTTTTTCTTGTAGTGCACTAAGTTCTCTTTGGCAATCCTATTGATTGACTTGAAGTTTAGATGGCTTAATCTCTTATGCCATAACCAGCTCGTTTCTGATACAGTCTTGGTGACTAAACAAGTCTCGATCTGGTTTGTCCATTGGACAATGTATAATTTATCCTGCAGTTTGCCGGTAAGGAGTATCTCATCTCCTTCCTTATTCTTCACCAGACAGTTGTTAGTATCAAAAATAATCTGATTACCGTTAGCACAGAACTGACTTACAGAAAACAGATTGTGGCTAAGACCTTCAACATATGATACATTTGTAATAGTGATCTTGCCTCTTGCTACCTTATTCCTTATTGCAGTCCTTTGATCCTGCAGTTAATCAAACTTAGCTACCCTTCATCGTTTGGGTGCTTGATTATTAGCAAATATTCCTTTACGAATCCAGAATATTCTAGGGTTAGGAACAGAAATATAGCAGGTAATGATATTCCCATTATTATCAACTTTAGATAGTGAGTGAATTTCTGATGGATGAAATCGTTCTGTTTCACCAATCTTCAAGTTCTTCTTATTGTGGATTGTCCTGTTGACAATTTTTGTCCTGTTGACATTTGCCTTGTGAAGATGGTCTGTTTCTGTGTAGTGGGCTGGTTGTTCCTTTGCTTGATGATACTGCCTATTCTTCACATCTTTTATTATCATCTTTTGAGGATAGCCTTTCTTGTTTTTCAAGTCTTTTACTTGATCTGGTATTTGTTTCCTTTCTGGTACAAAGTTTATGGTTCCTGAAGATTTTTCTGAGTGACCTGGATATCCTAATACAGATGTGCCCTTCTGCTACATATTGATTAGCAGTTTAGCACGTTCATCACTTTTGTAGATCATCTCTTTGCCTTTCTTGATCTTCTCTTCAGCAACGTTGTTTCTTATAACCAGATCCTTCACTTTTGAGTTAAGTGAATGGATTTCACAGTCTTTGCTCTTGATCTGTTTTTCCAGATCGTTGATTTTAGCAACAAATTGTGTATTTTCAGTGCTCAAAATTTCCTCTGATTTCTTTAGTCTATCATTCTCTTCAACAACTTCTTTAAACAGCCTTTTGATGCTCGAATAACTTTTGAACATCTCGTTTACTTCATCCCATGAGTATTCTGCTTCATCTTCATTTTCCTGTTCCAGATCGTTATTATTTGAGGAATTTGAATAGCAAGAATTTACCTCAACTTCATCTAGGCCGTTGTCTAGTCCTACATAGCATTCATTCCAACTTTCTTCATCATCAGCAATGAAAGCTTTATCATTTTCTGATGAACTATCTGAGAAATGACTCGAGCTGCTTGAGTTCTGTTCAGCTATCATGGCCTTGCGCTCATATTTGAGCTTTCGATCTCTTTTAGCTCTCAGTTCTTCTCTTTGACTTCTGGACAGATCAGGACAATCTGTTTTAAAGTGACCTGTTCTGCCACATCCAAAGCAAGTATAATCTGTAGAGCTAGAGGTCTTTGTTGTTTTAGCAGTCTGCTGCTTGGATTCATTCTTGTCATCAGATCGATCATGGTCATGCTTCTTATAGAAGTTTTTCTTTTTATCTTTGTAGAAGCGTCTGTATTTCTTCGATCTGATCTTCATCTTGTCCAGTCTTTTGGCTATCATTGCAAACTCATTCAAAAGTTTGTCGTAGCCTTTCTCTTCTTCTGGTGTAGAGGATTCAGAAGGTTCATCTAGTTTGCTCTTCGCTTTGAAGGCTACCTCTTTATCTTTCTTAGAGGTGCTTTCTGCCTTTTTGGACAGATGATCTGGACCTCGAATTCTTTGAATGTCACATTCATGACCTTCAAGGTGATCAAATAATGCTTCTGTGGACAGATCATTAAAATCTGCATGGAGAGGTTGCATTGCTGCATAGATCTCCCAGCTTGGTGGAAGAGCTCTAAGTACTTTCATGTTCTTTTCCCTTTAAGTATATTTGTTCTTTTTGAATGCAGATATCTCAAGGAGGATTCCAGTGAATCTCATCTTCATCTGCTCTATTGTCTTGCCTGGTTTCATTTTGAATTCATCATATTTGTTGCAGGCAAGAGACAGCTTGTTCTCAATCATTACTTCAGATCCTAGGGCTAGGTCTCTTAAGGCTTCCCACATCTCTTTGGCAGTATCCAGATCTTGGATTTTAGCTAGATGTACACCTTTGACCGTGCTGGAGATGATCCCTTTGGCAAAATCATCAAGATTAGCTTCTCTGCTTTCTTCAGAAGTATATTTTCTGGGATCCTTTAGTACAGATTCTTTGACCACTCCTGTATCAGTGATACAAGTAGTTTCTTCTGTAATTGCCAATGGCCCTTCTACGATTACCTTCCACATCAAGATGACTCCATAGCAGATAATTCTTCGCAAGCCCTGACAACAGATGACTCCATAGCAGATAAAATGCACGTGAATGAAAAAGGTTTTCTTAGATCTATTCAAGTTGACCACAAAGGTTTTATCCATGTGAAACAAAACAATGGTCGTTTGAACCACGGCTCTGATACCACTTGTTGGTCCCGAAAGAACAAGGTTTGGTGTATGGGGGGGGGGGGAATACACCAAATAAAAACTTTTCAGTTTTCTTGACAAATTATCAGAGAGTTCAAGCTATTCTGTATAAGAAATTGCTCGGCAGATGACTTAACAGATTGATACACAGATCGATCACAGTTAAGTCCAACCAGATAGCTCTCTTAGTGTAAACACTTAGACAATAATAAGAGTGATCTTATTACTTTCTAAGTATTGTGTGTGCGGAAAAATGGTGGATTTAATGAGTGCTCTTGTTTTAGAAAACCTTAAGGAGTTAATCAGATCGTTAAGCAGATTGTTTGAGAATGCAGATTATATGAAGATGCAGATGGTTAGAATAATAAACAACTGAGAGTAAAAATACAGGAAAGTAAGGAACACAGTTGTTTAACGTGGTTCGGGAAATCCCTATGTCCACGATCTGATCTAAACTTGACCAGATTATCCACTACTAGGATACTCTGCTTCTTTATACTCGTGGAGAACGAGTCACAAGTATCAATCACAACTAGAGAGATACTTATGCACGAAGTAAGGGTCGTGTCCCTTTACAACAGATTACCTCTACGTTACCACTAGAAACCTACTAGATAGCAAGATAATCTGCTTTCTCTCGACAAGACAGACTTGAATCGAGATGGGTTGGTGTGATTTAGAATCACAGTTCTTGAAGCTCTAAGTCTGGATCAGTGAAGATAGTTTGAAGGTATAGTTTAATGAGGCGCGCGTGTGTCCTTGTATCTTTCCAGATTTTGAACTTCAATCTTATATAGGCATTGAATTTTAAAATTCTAGCCGTTTGTTGATTGGCGTGAGATTGATGGAATATTTCCAGTTAATGATGTCCATCAAATCTCTTCTTGCCTTGTAGAAAATATTGACTCAATCTTTAGTTTATGGAAAGCAGATTGCCAACGGTTTCTTTCCTTCTTTGTGTCAATCAAAGATTCTCTTTCCAATCCTTGTTGGATAGGATTCACTCTTGACGTGGCAGGAGCGTATGATGTGTAGGATGATGTCATCTGGTAGTTTGATGATTCTATTGATCTGGTGCTTCGCTGTAACTATCGATCTGGTCATCGATCTGGTCGCTGTCTGTTACAGCAGATCGATTCCTTTTGGCGTTAAATCTTGACCTTCATCCTAAACTATATATAGAAATGACTTCTATAAGATTTAATCCTTTAGATGATAAGTCATCTCCTAATCTGTTCTTTAACAGAATTCACTTCAAATCAAGTGATCTGTTTTACACGTAGAACAGTTTAAACAAAATAACTAAGTGTGTTTCGAAGGATCATCATCAAAACCAAATATACTAGGGTTCCCAACATACACTTAGATTCTTCATCAATAGGGTCAAGAATCACTATCTTGGTCTCCTTCTTCTTTTTCTGTTTCTGCTTCTCCTTGTCACTCCCTTCAGCTGCTTCCTCAGGTTGTGATGTGGGTTGATCTGATGTAACAGATGGGTGTTCTATTTCAGCAGAAGCTTGAGCCATGTCTTCATGTGATGGTTTGGGTTGCTCTGGTTGTTGCTCCGATGTACTTGGTTGCTCCGTAGGCTGTTGATCTAGTTGCTCCGATGTACTTCTGCTTGTTCCTCCATATTAATGTCATCATTAGGCTGAGCAGATGGCAACTTCCTGGCTTCTTCTTCTGCTTCATCATCTGTGTCTGGAACACTTTCAAAGAAATTCATTTTATCAACGTAAAATAATTTTAGGTCAACTTTGAGCAGTCTGGCTTCATGCTTGCATATGGCAAGGATCTGTTGATGCTATGCTTCCCTTAGTTCAACAACTGTGGAAACATCAAAAATATTCAGGAGATTGGCTTCTTCTATCTTCAATTCTTCTATCGGTCTGACTTGAAGCAAAGCATCAAGGACATAATACTCGTTGTCCTTGATCAGCAAATAGGTTTTCACACGTCGAGCAGTAGAGTAGCTCTCCAGTGTCATCTGGATTCCTGGAAAATCTTGAAGTATAGAATGATCTGCTTCATTTTCCAAAAGCTGGACTACCTCCTCAGCTTGTCTTCTCCTCTCTATCTTCTCATCAATCTGTTCTTCTACTCCTTCCTCACTGATCTTCTCCGGGCAATCTGGAGAAGGTGTAGTTGTCCTAGAAGGAAAAAATCCTTTCCTTGGCTAGGATCAAAAGTTTATTCTGGCATCACATCGTGAAGAATTTCTTTGTCTGGGTCATGAGATTTTGCTTCTAGTGAGGCAGGTTGCTGCTTCCTCAACCCTCTTCTCTTCTGTTTTGGTTGCTGCGTAGTGGAAGAGGTCTCTGTCCCAGAAGAGCTCGCCCTCTTTTCTGGTTTCCTCTTCTCCTTCTTCTCCTTGGGGTCTTTCTTCTTTTCTTCCCCCTTGGACGGAGCTACCCAAGTTGGGTTAGAACTCCCCAATGATACGATTTGGTCTGTATCGTCCTTTTTCTCCAGAACCAATCTGGCCTCCTTAGCCAATAAATCAAACAGGATTCTGGTCCAGTTCACTTTTAGATTAAGTACCACAACTGTTAAAATCTTCATCTTCTCAGGGATGACCTAGTCGTAGGACCCACTGTGCGTCATAAATATCCTCTGCACAAATTCAAATAGCAGTTTGAATCCAGGTGCAAGGAGATCTGTTGAACATCCTTCCAGTATAATTTATTGGAATGACCATCATCCTTTCCACTACTTCTTGTAGTTGTGCCTTAGAGATTTCAGATAGGTCCATTCCTTCATTCTTCAATCTGTAGGCGTGTTGAATCATCCGCATTACGTCATAGGTGGTCTTGCTAGTTCTATCTCCTATGGGCATCAGAACGCTTGCCTCATGCCCTTGCTTCTCATCTTCCCAAGTGAGATAGAATGTGGCAACCTACTTAGGCAAGTACATCTCCAGATGGGACGTAACAATGTTATGGAACACTAAATGGAGATTAAAACAGTTAATAACATATAATTATCAACTATGAAGACAAGATATACCAACTTTATCCATTTCCATCAAGAACACGATGAACATTATATAATGATATCCAGAAATTCTGCATATCTTCAAACATGCTTCTTATGACTAACATTCAATCATGTATATAAAATAAAAAATATATGAATCATCGTATCCTAAGTATGTTCAATCTAAGCATGTATAAAAGGAATTATAGAGATAAACATAGCATGCGAAGTATAGACAATTATGATAATTCAAGAACTCATATCATGCTTATAAACACTATTAAAACACATATAAATATATGATATGAGCAAAGATAAACATAAAAAACCTTTTCATTTCTTGACAATTGCAAAAATTTACTCAAGCTTCTTGAAGCCGTGAGTATTGAAAACTACAAAGGGTTCGGGTGAAATGTATTTTTGAACTTTGGCACCACACTCTCAGGAAACTTCAAACTGATTGAAGCCATTTTCGAAAATTTTTTTTTGAGATTTGAAAGAGTTTCAAAAAAGATTTGAATTCTGTAAATGCTTAAGGCTCGAGAATTATGAAGAAGAAAGTGAACAGTTACTGAGTAAGGTACGCATATATATAAATAAATAATTAACGGTTCAGATTAAAAGATAAAAGATTAAGAGTTGAGATTAATCCTCCCTTTTTCACTTTCCCACTTTATCTCTTCCGAATTGCCGCCTTAGAGACGCATTTGACACACGCAATGAACACATAGGGTTAGGATTAGGCGCTTGTCATCTCTGCTACACATCTGCAACTTTCCTTCTCTATTTTAGGTAATGATTTACCTCGATTACACTTTCCAATACATGTAATAATTATTACAATTATGTAAGATTTACCAAATCTTGTTAGATAAATAGCGTAAAAACTAAGGTTTAGTCAGTAATTATCAAAAATCGATACGAATTTCTGATTTTCCGCCTTGATTAAGGAATCTTTTAAGGAAAATTAATTTCCACGTGGCATGATGTTAGTCCCAAAAGAGCAAGGTTTGGTGTATGGGGGGGGGGGAATACACCAAATACAAACTTTTCAGTTTACTTGACAATTAATCAGAGAGTTTCAGCTATTCTGTATAAGAAATTGCTCGGCAGTGACTAGACAGATCGATGTGCAGATCGATAGCAGATTTAGTCCAAACAGATTAGTCTCTTAGTGAGAACACTTAGCTAATAATAAGAGTGATCTTATTATTTTCTGAGTGTTGAGTGAGTGCGGAATAATGGTGGATTAATGATTGCTCTTGTTTTAGAAAACCTTAAGAAGTTAATCAGATCGATTAAGCAGATTCATTAAGAATGCAGATTATATGATAGTGTAGAAGGTTAGAATAGTAAACAACTGAAATGAAATATGCAGGAATGTAAAGCACACAGTTGTTTAACGTGGTTCGGGAAATCCTTACGTCCACGATCTGGTCAAATCTAGACCAGATTATCCAATACTAGGATACTCTGCTTGTTTATACTCGTGGAGAACGAGTCACAAGCATCAATCAAAGCTAGAGAGATACTTATGCATGAAATAAGGGTCGTGTCCCTTTTCAACAGATTACCTCTACGTTACCACTAGAAAACTACTAGCTAGCAGGGTGATCTCCTTTCTCTCGATAAGACAAACTTGAATCGAGGTGGTTGGTGTGATGTAGAATCACAGATTGTTGAAGCTCTAAGTGTGGATAGCAGATTGATTGCTTGAAAGTATGACAGCAGTATAGCTCGCGTGCGTTCTCTACTTCTCCATATCTCTAACTTCAACTATATAGGCATTTGAATTTTGAAATTCTAGCCGTTGTTGATTTGCGTGAGATAGACGGTATATTGCCAATCAATGATTTCCATCATATTTGTTCTTGCCATATAGGAAAGGTTGACTCAATCTTTGAGTTATGGAAAGTAGATTGTTAACGGTCTCTTTCCTTCTAAATGTTAACCGAAGATCTTCTTTCCAATCCCAGTTGGATGGACTTTAATCTTGGTGTGGCAAAAGCATATGATGTGTAGGATGATGTCAGCTGGTGGATTCATGACTCAATCGTTCTGGTTCCTCGCTGTAGGCATCGATCTGGTCGCTGTCTGTTACAGCAGATCGATTCCTTTTGGCGTGAAATCTTGACCTTCATCCTATTCTAAGTTGAGATTGACTTCTATAGGAGTATTTCCTTTACATTTCAAGTCATCCCCTAATCTGTTCTATAACAAGATTCACTTTATCTCTAGTGATCTGTTTTTACACGTAGAACAGTTCAAGCTCTAAAACAGCTAAGTGTGTTTCGAAAGACCATCATCAAAACTAAATATCTTAGGGTTCCCAACACATGACTAATCTGGTTTGAGTCTTGACAGGTGATCTGTTACTGTAAGTGATCTGGTAATTGAAGTAATATGTATTCCATGCTTTCAGTGAGCAGCTGCTTTCTACCAGTCTGTTCCTAGTGATCTGCAAAGTGATCTTATTCTAGCAAATCGTATCCAGTTAACTACATATAGTAATCTTTGTCTGGTGATCTGTATTCTGATGATTTGTTGAGTGATCTGGATATAGTGATCTGCTATTGATCTGCTTCTTTCATCCAAGCTTAGTAGTCCTAGTTTTCCACATAGCATCTTGAATCTCACTTCAAGTAGTGCTTTTGTTAGAATGTCAGCTCGCTGTATTTCTTTGTGTATCTTCTCGATCTGCACATGCTTCCTTTCCACATGATCTCTTATAAAGTGATGTCTCACATCCACATATTTGCGTCTTGTATGTAAGACTGGATTATGTGTAATAGCAATAGCACTTGAGCTATCACAGAAGATAGGTATTTCCTTCACGTAGATCTCATAATCTTTGAGCTGCTGTTTAAGCCCTAGTATCTGGGCACAACAGCTTCCAGCGGCCATGTACTTTGCTTTTGTTGTTGATGTTGCTACAGAGGTCTTCTTCTTTGAGAACCACGAGATCATCTTGTTTCCAAGAAACTGACAAGTTCTAGAAGTTGATTTCCTATCTAGTTTACATCCTGCATAATCTGAATCAGAGTAACCATTTAGCTCAATATTATCATCACATGGATACCATAAACCTATGCGTGTTGTTCCTTTGAGATTGCGTAATATCTTCTTGGCCGCTTCCATGTGAGATTCCTTGGGGTTGGCCTAGTATCTTGCACATACTCCAACTGCAAAAGTAATGTCAGGCCGACAAGCAGGTAGGTATAATAATGACCCTATGATACCCCTGTATTGAATTATGTTCGTTGGTTCGCCCTCTGGATCTAGATCAATCTTCCCATTGGTCTGCATTGGAATCTTGACAGGTTTGTTGTCTTTAACTCCAAATTTTGTGATCAGATCCTGTAAGTACTTCGCTTGATTTATGAAGATACCATCAGGTAGTTGCTTCACCTGCAAACCTAAGAAGAAATTCATTTCGCCCATCATGGACATTTGATACTTGTTCTTCATCAGATCTACAAACTTATCACACAAATAACTAGATTGAGATCCAAAAATGATATCATCAACATAGATATGTACTAAAAGGATATGTTCTTTGACTTTGATGATGAATTGTGTCTTGTCAACTAAGCCTCGTCGAAAGCCTAACTCGAGCTGAAAGGTTGACATTGTTTCATATGAAGCTCTTGGAGCTTGCTTCAACCCATAAACTGCTTTAGCCAATCTGTAGAATTTCTGGTCTGGATTGCCTTCTTCAAATCCACGTGGCTGTTCTACATAGACCTCTTCTTCCAGAATACCATCTAAGAAAACGCATATGCCATTCATCCATCTAGTACACCTTCAATCTTCTATCCGCATATGCTAAGAACATTCTGATGGCTTCCAATCTGGCAACTGGTGCTAATGTCTCATCAAAATCTATGCCTTCTTGTTGACTGTATCCTTTAGGCAACTAATCTGGCTTTGTTCCTTACAACTTTGCCATTCTCATCACGCTTGTTCTTGAATACCCATTTAACACCTATTACTCCCTGGTGTTTGGGTCGATCTACAAGATACCACACCTGGTTTCTTTTGAATTCATTAAGCTCTTCTTGCATAGCAATGATCCAATCTGCATCTTACAGCATGGGGCAAATCCATCAAATATGTCTCGCTGCTCTCGACAAGCTTTGCGAGCAACAACATCTTTTCAAAGAAATGCTCGTAAGGTAAAAGATCCTCAAATCCATATGTGACAGATCTTACTTGGAGATCAAATGCAAAGATAAGGAATGGAAGAGCTCGTCCTCAAAGAAAAAGGGAAAGAAAAAATTCCTCAAGAAAGAGCACAAGAAGAAATATAGATTCTTCACACCAAACCATTCAGAAAGAAGAAAACCAATGGATGCTATCTTTGCAATAGAGGACATTTTGCAAAAAAATTGTCCCAACAAGAAGAACAAAGCCTCCAAGTTATCCTCCCAAGCTTTCCTCTCACAAGAAGTTGATTATGATAATGCCGATGTGGAATCACTATTCTTGGAGCAAGAAGAGCAAGACCAAGAAACAACCTTCATATTGCAACAATCTTCTACAGATAATGCAACCACATCCGACGATGAATTTTCAGATGATGAAGTGCCCATTCTCATGATTCAACATCAACCTTCACTGAAAGCAAACATGCTAGTTCGAGAAGGCTTACCATCTCCACATCTTGACGTAAAGATATTACATACCAAGTATGATAAGCCTATCAGAGTTATTAGAGTCTTGGATACAGGGGCCCAAAGAACCATGATGAATCCGGACATACTTCCGAAAGAGAGGTGGGATACTCATCATGAGTATTTCTATGCTGCCCATGGCCAAACATTCCATACTTCATTGATTTTCAAGCACCCAATTGGAATCTAGCTCTTTCCAGAATGTACTGATGGAACAATGTGATAGGAAGCAAACTCAACGGCCATGATCTCTTGATGGGTTTTGATATGTTCTTCAAGGCTCAACATCTGCTGATACTGCCCCATGGAGTAAAATATAAAAGAAGATTTCAAACATATACTTCAGTGCAAAAGTTATTTTCATTGCAAGAAATGTCGGAGGATTATCTTCAATTCTCCAACGAGCTACCCAAATGTTGCGCTGATTCGCATGCTGAGTTCAAACATCCTTTTCCTCTTTGGAAGAATACGCAGTTTTTCATACAACTGCCATTCAAAAAGAATGAGGATATAAACTCTACTAAAGTTACACATCCTGGAATGAATCTCGACGAATTGGCATTAGCCTGACAAGAGTGCAACCAACTCCTAGCTCTCGACCTTATTGAGCCAACCAAATCCAACTGGGCATATCAAGCATTTTATGTCAACAACCGAGCTGAGCAAATTAGAGGGAAGAAGAGCTCTCGCCATACCAGTTAACTGTCTAAGCTCCTCAAAAAGGATGCGCCTCCTTGGGGAAGAAGCCAAACTGATGTAGTGAAACATCTCAAGGAGATTTGTCAAAATCTTCCTCCTTTGAGAATTCCCGGAGACGGCCAAAGTGTTCTCCAAACCGATGCTGGTGATGATTATTGGGGAGCCATTCTCTTAGAAAAATCAGAAGGAAAGATGCACTATTGCGCGCGTGCCAGTGGCTGTTTCAAGGACTCGGCGAAACATTATCATGCTTTCTACAAAGAAATATTAGATGTCAAAAATGGAACCAAAAAATTTGAATTTCATTTGGTCGGCCATAAGTTCATTGTGCAGTTAAATAATACCTCTTTCTTGGCGATAATGGAATTAAAAAACAAAGGTGTTCCAGAAAAGCAACTCCTCCGTCTCAAGGATTGGTTTTCCAAGTACCAGTTTGAGGTTCAACACATCAAAGGTAAAGAGAATGTTGTTACTGATTATCTTTCTAGAAAACCATTCTTTCTCCTAATATCTTTTTCTAAGGTCCTTCCAGTCATCTTCATGGTCAATAAAAGATTAAAAAGGTCTTACGTCATTGTAGGAGGGAAAGGGAAAAATCCATTTATTGAAAATCCTCCAAAACCATTAAAACCTCCAGGCCTCACATTTCCTCCTTCCAATAAACCTTTTGACTCCGTCAAGTCTATTCGACTTTTTGCTAAAGATAACCTGTTCAAATACTTATCCCCATAGGTCTTAGATGTAAAAGCACCATTTGAACGAGCATGTTTTGATGTCGTCAAATCTTTTCTAGTGGTAATACAAGTCGACCTAGACACCATTGTTACTGAAAACTATTTTTGGTATCTATGGTGTCTATCCTCTCTTTATTATCATGTTCTTGAACTTGACATAAAATCCATGATAGCATTCTTTTGTGATAGTGAGAATGATACTACTCTTCTATTGAAATTTCTTACATGGTATAACTCTATGGAAGAATGGTTACATCTTTTATATAAGGAGTTGATTGAGGTTGAAGGTCAAATATCATATCAGCACCTGGTACTCATATGTCACCGCCCTTATTCCAATCACAATGGAGGACTCTGCCATATTCCTATGTGTCATAAATGGAAGACAATTGTTGGACAAGTTCTGAGAAATTTCATGGAGAAGAGGGAGCTTTATGTGCATTTAAGTTGTTCCAACAAAACCACTCCATTTGAAGAGTTTGAAGATTTGACCTACACATCACTTATTCTTGAGTCAATAGAGAAGACATCTTCCTCCTCTATCTCTCTTCAAGAAGGAACAAGTAAAGAGCATAAAGCAACAAAGGAGCCTAATAAAGAGAAAGCCTGGGAAAAGGAACAGAGCATCTTGCATAACTTCTACAAGTTACAAATTCCAAGAGACAAAGAATATGCCACCTAAGAACTTAGGTGTGTCACATGCAAGCATAACAAGTCCCCAAGAAGACACCTCATCATTTATGTGTCACTCATGCAAATTTTCATGTAACATGTGTCCTACTATTATGTAATCTAAAGGCACGTGTCTTACTTTCATGAAATAGGTGTATTACACTTATTTAGATAGGAAACACGTGTAATAAAGATAATAGATATGTGAGTTAAGGCTACAAACTCTATATATAGAGTTGTTGTAACCATGAAAACACACATTGAAAAATAAATAAGACCTATCTCTTTATCCTTATGTTTTCTAGCTAAATATTTGTTCTCTCTCCCAAAATCCTTCAAGATAATGTCTTGGCAAATATATTCTCTCTAATTCTTTTATAAAAAGTTGCTCTGTACTCGCCTTTTATATGAAGGATCTTATACATCAGAAATGTTTAAAGGAATATATCTACGGTCCCCTTGATTTGTATGGTGATCTTGATAAAAATGTTATTATTGTTCTTTTCTCCAAGTTGTGATGTCATGGTGCTATGTAAAACTGATGAGCCTTGGAATAATAATGTCATTAGTATCTTAAATGCCTTGAGGGTATCAATCTAAGGGGCTCCCCTGTTGTCGAACATCTGAAATCAAGTGCTCGAGTAAGGCGATGACTATTACAGAAGTTGAAATAGGGACGATTGAGCGCACCAATCTTATCTGAATAATCTCCAATGAACTCCAGCACTTCCCCGCGTATGGCTCGTTCAAGAAAGGAGGATTTTGAAAATAATTGGCTTAGACGTTGGTTGGGAACTTCCATATATAAGCTAGATATGGACTCTAATAGATCGAATTTCGTTTCTAAAATGGTTATGTCAACTATTTCTCGCGTCATTGTCGAGAAATAGTGAATAAATGTCAGTGTTTGGTCTAAAAAATCGTGGACCATGAATTCATACTAGCCGCGTTGGGATTGAGGAGGCAACCCCTCGATTAATCTTCTTTCCAACAATAGAATCCTTGTAAAAAGCTAGAATTTGCTGTTCATATTCCCCGGTAAAGAACATAAGCAGTTGATGGGGTCGTCTGCCCGTGGTGCTTGTGTAAAGGGAAAGAACGATGGGTCGGCCCCTTGGAGCGGCAGGGGATTTTCCTGCGGGAAAGGCTCCTAGTGGGGTATTTCTGTACTGGGCAAGTTGACGTTCGGATTTGAATTTAACGATTCGAGAGAATCCATATACAATATGAGCGTACTCTTCAAAATGGCCCAACCAAATAGTCAAAATAATGGTATAAACCCCACCAAAAAATGATTAAAAATGGTGGCCTAAACTGAAAAATCGTCTGGCTTAAGGAAGGCGGTACATGAATTTACGATTACTTCAGATTTAAGAACTAAAAATATTTGCTCCAAAATAACAGATGCCAAGAAGACCAAAAGACCTTGGACACGTAATGGATCTTGAAGTACTATTTCGGCATCTCCCTGACCAAATCCACCCACATTAGGATTACTCGTTAATGGTTGATCAAATTTGATGGATTCACCCTCTAAAACAAGAATTTTTGGTCCTGAGGGGATAATATCAACCACTTGACGTCCATCCGATGGATTCGTTATGATTATTTCATATCCTCCTTTTTCTTTTACGTCTTCTTATAGGACCAAGGTGATAACAATAGCTTCGCGACAAAGCAGGACCAATTTTTCCGACCAGAACTCCCAGAAACAAAGAAAACAAGCAAAGCCCTCGAAAAGGGTAGTCAAAAAATCACCTCAACTGAAACAACTAAACTCATAATAAAAGAGCTCTAGGAGGAGAATGTATTCAGTTTTTAGAAGGATCCACTAACTGAAGAAAGATGAAAGACAAAGCAAGAGACAAGCTGAGGAGAATGCAGAGAAGGTGATTAACGATACTAGAGTGATGGTTAGACCAAGGCTCTCCCTTCAGATACCATAAGATGCTATAGCCTGGAGATGTGTGGTGGTGAGAGCGTGTATGAACTGATAAACTTGATTAACGGCATAGAAAATGTCAGGTCTTGTGAGAGGGAGGGTGCCAACAATACTAATTGTTGGGAACCCTCACAAATTTTGTTTTGATGATGTTCTTTCGAAACACACCTAGATTTATTTTGTCTTGCTTGTTAGACCTAGCCTGCTCAAAGTGTAACAGGGAGATCACGTTTTTCATAAATGAACTTGATAGGGAGCAAGCCTGTCTTTTGCTTTAGACCAGGTTAGCTAGCTGATGACTTAAAATTTAAATGACACAAATACGTTAAGTGTTCTGTCATATAGGAAGTCATCTGGTTTAGATAGTCTTCTATTTCTGAAAGCAGACTAGCTCACCTGATGCAAGCAGACAACCTGATTAAGGTCACTCAACCTTGACCAAACATGTTCCACACCCAATTGTTCTTAAAGTCTTAAAGAGCAAACCTGGACCAGACCACCTCGCTGGACTGAACCTGACCTGACTAACCAGGCCAGCGTGAAGAGTGAACCTGTCCCTTACAGATCATTTAATTGGAGATTATGTAATCCTCAGATATACAATGCGTCATCTGAAGTTTTACATAGTCATCTGATATTTCTCGAAGTCATCTGTGTATACAATGCGTCACCCGATGTACTTATAGAGAATCCTATCCTTTATGCCACTTCACCAGATTTCTCAAAGAAGGATGGAGAATCAATGAGAGCTTAAAGAAGGAAAGAGATCAATCATCTATCTGCTTTCCATAATCAAAAGATCTCGTCAATCTTTCTTTACAAGGCAAGAGGATCAAATCAAGGATTCAAATCTATGATTGACAATCAACATTTAATGCACGCCAATCAACCTAATGGTCAGAATTTCAATTCTGAGCCTATAAATCCTTCAAAGAACATCTGGAGAACAACACACAAACATACGCGCAATCTTACAAAGCTGAAACTCTGCCCAGAAATCTACTCATCCTTTGAAGCACTCAACGAGGAGATTTCTCATTCTAAAAATTTTTCAAAGTCGTTCGTGAACCTTATCACAACCAAACTCGATTCAAGTCTGTCTTATCGAGAAGAAGAAGAGTTGATATCTTTGCTAGCTTAGTTGTTTTCTAAGTGGATTAACGTGAAGGTATTAGTAGCAGATTTATCTGCAAGTTGTAAGGGACACGACCCTATTCGTGCACAAGTTTATTTCTAGTTTTGCCTGGAACTTGTGGATTGTCTTCAACGAGTTTAAAGAAGGAAGCTTATCCTAGTAGTATATATCAAGTCTAGTTTTTATTAGACCGTGGACGTAGGGGATTTCTTGAACCACGTAAAAACAACTGTGTTCCTTTCTTTACGTACTTTACTTTCAGTTGTTTGTTTACTAACCCAGCAATTGCATACAAACTTGCATTGATTTAATCAACTCCTAATATATTCGTTGAAGTGTTTGCAAAGGTTTTCTAATAAGAGCAACAAATTAAATCCACCATATTCTGCACACTACACATTGTTAGATAACAAGATCACTCTTGTTATTTGCTTTGCGTAACTCACGAGAGACATCTTATTTGGACAGATTGGTAGTGAACCTGGTCTATCAAACTTAAGTAATTTCTTTCGAGAAAGCTTAATCTCTCTGATCAATTAGCCAAGTAAACTGAAAAGTTTGTATTAGGTGTATCCCCCCCCTCCATACACCAAACCTTTCTATTTCGGGACCAACAAGTGGTATCAGAGCAGTAGTTCAACCGACCATTGTTTTTTTTTCACAGGGTTAATACATGTGTGGTCAACATGAATAGATCTAGGAAAACCTATTGTCATTCACGAGCATATTATCTATCACTATGGAATCTTCTGTTATTAGGGCTTGCGAGGAGTTTTCTATTCAAGGATACATAGAATGAAGCTTCAGAATCAAGACCTGCTTAAAATCTCATCACTGCCTGATGTGGAAAGTGATAAAAGAAGGTCCACTGACAATATATGAAGAGAAGACTCGTACTACTGACACTGGAGTTGTAACAGAGCAAGTACTTAAAGATCCCATAAAGTACACTGCTGAAGAACGACGTGAAGCTAATCTCAATGATTTTGCCAAAGGAATCATCTCCAGCATAGTCAAAGGAGTTCATCTAGATAAAATTCAAGATTTGGATACAGCTAAAGAAATGTGGGAAGCACTGTGTAAACTCAGTCTTGGATCAGAAGCCATGATTGAAAATAAACTTTCAATGGTCTACAACAAATTTGATGAATTCAAGATGCGACCAGGAGAATCCATTGATCAGATGAAGACCAAGTTTACTGAAATCTTACTAGAGGTATATGCTTTCAAACAGGATAAATATACTCAGAGAGAGAAGAATCTCAAAGTCATCAAAGTACTACCACCTAGCTGGGAAATCTATGCAGCTATGCAACCACTGAGAGTGGACTTTAATATTCTCACCACCGAAGCCTTATTTGATCATCTCCCTGGTCATGAGTATGATATGAAGAGAATTCATGGATCATATCACGCATCTAGCAAGAAGGGAGAAAGCAGCTCCAAGAAAGAAAATGAGATTGCTTTTAAAGACAAGATCACTGTAGGGGAACCAATTGCACCTGCAATAGAAGATGAAAGTACAAGGGACAAACTGCTCAAGGAATTTTCCATGATTGCAAAGAGACTAAAGAAACTGGAGACCAGATCCAAGAAATATCGAAGATTCTACAATGATAACAAGAAAAATCGTTATCAGAAGAGTAGAGACCAAGATCGATCTGAAAGTAAATCTGAGGTAAAAAGTTCTAATAAATCTGGTTGTGGCAGATCATGTCACTTCAAGACCGACTGCCCTGATTTATCTAAAAGTTAGAGAGATGAACTTAGAGCAAAAAGAGAACAGAAACTCAAAGCTCAACGCAAAGATATGCTAGTTGAAGAAGATTCAAGCAGCTCAAGTAATTTCTTAGACAGCTCATCAAAGAACGATGAAGCATTCTTTGCACATGAACAAGAAAAATATTTGGATGAATGTCGCATGGTAATTGACAATGGCCTCGAACAGAAAGAGGTAAATTCACATATTTCTATGTCTTCTAACAAACCTATATATGATTCATGTGATGAAGATGAAGATAAAGTCTCTTGGGAAGAAATCAATGAAATGGTTAAGAGTTACAAAAGTCTGAAGAAGCTATTTCAAGATGTCATCAAGGGGAATGACAAGCTGAATGAATTAGTGAAGGCAACACGAAGTTCTCTACTAAAGTGAATGATCTCCAAGAACAGATCAAAGTAAAAGATGAGGAGATCTACTCACTCAACTCAAAGGTCAAAGACTTGATAACCAGAAAGGAAGTAGTTGAGGAGAAACTGCAAAAGACAAGAGAGAACATGAGCAAAATCAACTAGAGCAGCGAACGAGTTGGCATGATTGTTGAAATACAGAATAAAGATAGATCAACTGCTAGATTAGGATACACTGGACAATCAAGTGCATCAAAGTTTGTAGTTGAAAGAGAAAAGATATTAGATCTAGTTTTCAATCTAAAAAACAGGAAAAATCAACCCCAGAAGATCATGGTGAAACAAATAGGGGACAAGCGGTATTACCAGGTCAAAGACAAACCTGCTCACTATGTCAAAGCAGATAGGAACCAAAACTAGAAGGCTCCTACCAGAACACCATCAACAAGAAAGCAAGAGGCAAATATGGAAATCATAGAAAGGAACCATCCATCTGTCTACAAAGCCATCTCAAGAACAGATGACTCAGGGAGACAGATCACTTGCTATATATGTGTTCCTAATACTAAGTTGATTTGGGTTCCAAAAGGAACATTTGCTACTAACCAGGCACCCAATCATTGAAAGAGTTGCTAAGTCCTTGAAATTACAGGATGGAAGAACTTCAAGAAGGAGTCAAGTAGCAAGAGGTTCAATCTGGATAATTAATAGTAGATGTTCAAAGCATATGACGTGTGACAAGAACCTACTTTCTGATTATGTCGAATGACACGGTCCACAGGTAACCTTCGGTTGCAACTCAAAAGGTTATACCAGAGGATATGGTAATGTAAAGATTGGCAAGACCATTATTATTATGTTTCTTATGTTGAGGGTCTTAGTCATAATTTGTTCTAATGGTAATCAGATTATTTTTTATGCTAACAACTATTTTGTGAAAAATCAGGAAGGAGCTGAAACTCTTTTTACCGGTAAACTGCAGGACATGAATATATTGTGCAATGGAAAAACCAGATCGAGACTTGTTTAGTAACTAAAACAATCTTAGAGACGAGCTGGTTATGGAACAAGCGACTTAGCCATCTGAACTTCAAGTCTATCAACAAGATTGCTAGAGAAAAGCTAGTCGAAGGATTACCAGATCAAATATATGATAAGGATCATATTTGCGAAGCTTGCCAAGCTGGAAAGCAGATCAATTCATCATTTTCTAGCAAAGCAGCTTACTCATCTACCAGAATACTGGAACTACTACATCTAGACTTATTTGGTCCAATAACGCCATGAAGCATCAATGGTAGAAAGTATAATTTGGTTATTATTGATGATTATTCAAGATTTACGTGGGTTATCTTTTTGTTTAAGAAAAAGGAAACGTTGGAGAAGCTGCCTGATTTCTTCAACAAGATCACTCGACAAAAGGAGACCACTATAATGACTATCAGAACAGATCGTGGCACTGAATTTCTAAACTAGAAGATTGAAGGATATTGCAACCAGATGAGCATCAAACATCAAACATCAACCGAAAGAACACCTCAATAAAATGGAGTTGTAGAAAGGCGGAACAGATCACTAAAGGAAGCAGCACCCACAATGCTAAATGAGACCAACCTGTCAAAGAAGTTTTGGGCAGAGGCAATCAACACAGTGTGTTACACACATGATAGATCGATTATCACTCTCAGACATGGAAAGACTCCATATGAGATCTGGAACAATCGAAAACCAAGGATTAAGTATTATCACTCTCAGACAATTGAAAACCTTTGATAGTTGTTGGTCCCAAAAGAGCAAGATTTGGTGTATGGGGGGGGAATACACCAAATACAAACTTTTCAGTTTACTTGACAAATTATTAGAGAGTTCAAGCTATTCTGTATAAGAAATTGCTTTGCAGATGACTAAAAAGATAGATACACAGACCGATACCAGTTTAGTCCAAATAGATTGCTCTTTTAGTGAAAACACTTAGTCAATAATAAGAGTGATCTTATTACTTTCTGAGTGTTGTGCGCGCGGAATAATGGTGGATTTAGTGAGTGCTCTTGTTTAGAAAACCTTAAGAATTATTAAGATCGTTAAGCAGATTGATTTAGATGCAGATATATATGATAGTGCAGAAGGTTAACGTGGTTCGGGAAATCCCTACGTCCACGATCTGGTCAAAACTA
>JAPKLX010001573.1:0-19788 GCA_026898415.1 Leonotis leonurus
AGCAATAGGAAGGTGACGCGTGTCACACGGGGCTCCCTACGACAGTTACATTATCCCCACCTCGGCCTCGGTCGCCATGAGATCATCGTCCAGATTTTCACTTCAACTATAACACTTCGACCTCGTCCATAGAAATCAGCTCAGGTCCAGAGACAATAAGATCATCACCTCGTCCAGATCTTCACTTCGGCAATAACATCCACCTCGTCAAGCTCTCCACTTCGTCGATGATCTTCTTTCGGGGGGGGGATGTGATAGGATGTAGCCCACTAACAGGCCCAAACGAGACCAAGGCCCAAGAGCAGCTCGGCCCAGAGGCCCCATTACCTCGGCCCAAGAGCAGCTCGGCCCAGGAGCCCAATTACCTCGGCCCAGAAACCCAGAGGCATGATCCAGCCCATGACCCCGGATTTAGCGCCCTATTATCTCGGATTCGTTGTAACTACCTCTGATTATCTATAAATACAGTCTCTAAAGCTAGATTAGGGACAGATTCTGTACTTTTTACTCTCGAGAACTCAAATTAATATAAAGGCTCTCTTCTCTCCGTGGACGTAGATCTAATTAACGATCGAACCACGTAAATCTCGTGTCCATCTTACTCTTCATTTTATCATCGTAAACTCACTCTAAAAATCAAGATCGAACAAATCCAATCAGTCATCTTCCCTTCCTAGTCTTGATATGTCCCGCCTCTACGTCTATGTCATCGCATAGCAAAGCATCACATCGCATCATTGGTGAGGTACATGAGCTCGTACTCAATTTCGATTCGTTAACCAGAACACATTTCTTGTCCATTTCTTTTTTTTTTATTTATCTCCTCTTGTGGCTGGAATGTATTGATTTTCATTTGGATCTTATTTGAATTTTAAAGTTCTGTAAATATAACTAGTGCTTCACGAACAAATTTCGCTATATACAATAAACAACTTAAATTACAATTACTCAATTAATACCTTCTTCCAATAATAGATATATAAATACTCTTAAATGCAAACCTCCTTTTTTCATTGGTCTTATATTTCTCAGTTATTTTTCAATTATATTGCATCTATTGTTATACCTCGTGATAAGGAGGGATAAGAAAAATGAAAAAAGTAAAAATCAAAAATAAAAATCAAAACAAAAAACACAAGCTCTAAATTTTTCTTTCTTTTGACTTCCACCATTTCAATCTTTCTTATTCTTACTCCAAAAGAGACATAATATATTGTATATCCCATTTTAAAAGTATAAGAAACAAATGCAGCCTTATATATTACAAAATTTCCATCTACTATAATAGAGACTGATCTGCATTTGACCATTTTAAATATATGAGCGATGATATTGATCGAAATTAATCAACAATTACTCCATTAGCCTTTTGCTAATCAAACAATATAGCATATTTAAAAAATAAAAGAAGACCACAATGTACATACTAAGGTGGTGTTTGATTTAATGGATGTGATTGATTAGATTGATAGAATAATTATCTTTAAATCTCTCATTTCCTATTCATAATTCTTCATTATGTAGCCCTACTCTTTCTTATGTCCCCTTAATCACTAAACGAGTATAATCAAATCAATTAGTCTCTTAATTACATAAATTGATCAATTGATGTGATTATATATAATCACTCATGATCACATCAATTGATGTGATTAAGGGGCATAAGAAAGGGTGGGTAGAGGTAAAAGATAAAGGATTATGGAGAGGAATGGGAAGATTTAAAAATAATTATCCTATCAATCTAATCAATCACATCCACTAAACAAACACTCCCTAACAATCCGAAAAACACATGCTTGATAAAAAGCTAGGCATCGATAACATGTGTACGTGATACCAGTAACCAAGTTCAATACAAATTACAAATGTCATCAGAGTTGGTTCAACCTAAAAATTGGATGTTGAGCTGGGAAAATCGGGGCTCAACTTGACCATCTTGAGCCTTAGAAATGATTGTTGCACGAGTTGTGAGACGTGACCTTGTGCCCCGCCCATTAGGCGCCTGTGACTTTGAATTGAAACCTCTACAACTATAAGTAGGATACTTGAGAGTTAACAGGGAAGTAGGACTTGGGAATATAAGGTGCACGAGGTGACTTCTTTTTATCTTTGCTTTTCTTAGGCGATGGATATGACGAGGACGAGGACGAAACTTTGAAACAAATGAAAGGGCTTGAGAAGAGAGACATTATTGTGAATCAAATTATGAAGGTTCAAGTTTGCTTTTCCTATATGTGGATGTTTGAAATAGTGTGTTGGAAAGATGGGTGTGGAATTATTATAGGCAAGGCTACTAGTAGCAACTTATAAAGACATTGAACCGAACTTGAGGACCAAGGAATTAACATATTTGGTCAGACTTCATTTTATTTATTTATTGGCAATAGTCAAACAACCTTATTTTCCTATTTGCTTGAGTCCCAAGAAAAATTCCACAAATGCTCCAAATAAGAAGTGGAAGATACGTTCTACACGGTCTATGTTCTTTTTATTAGAACAAAATTTGTAAATATTATATTTTACACGCAAAATGTTCACCCATTCGTTCATAGGCGGAGTTTAAGCCCACCAATTGTAAATGCACGTAAAATACAAAATCGTAATCTAAAATAAATAATTATAATTTTATAAAGTATAATAAATAAATGAAAATTAATTATCTAATAGTACTAGATAAGTTATAATTAAATTACTTTTTCTCGTGCACCACCGCATGAGACGTAAGTAATAATTTAATAGAAAAACATGTAGCGTAATAGTTTATATAAGGTACGCTTCGATTGTAACAAAAATTTAGATTTTTTTTACACAGTAAAGTATTGCATCTCACAAATATTGTGCAATGAAATATATAAGAATAAAATTATAACTATATATTGACTATTGTGTAATTACTTAGAGGATATACTATTTGCAAAATTCAACCAATACGTAACAACCTTTGCAAGTATAAAATTAACAATTTTTTTGAGGAAAAGTGAATATTATCCTGATAATAAAAAAGTTAATACTTACTTAATATAACGAGTGATAGAACTGTCAAAATCATCGGATCGGACTTATTCGACCCGGCGGGCTTTTTGAAAAGTTGATATCCATCTGAGCCCGTCTGAAAAATTTTGGGCCTAAAAATATGAGGTCCAACCCAGTTTTATATGGGCAACTAGGCGGGCGGGCTTTACCCGCTCGACTATTATAATATATATTTTAAATTTTAATATAATAAATTATTTATTTATTTAATTAATTTTTAATAAATTTTTATAAGATAATTATTTTTACCTCTTCATAAAAAGATTGTAAATAAATTATCTTAATTTTAATGACTTAATATTATAATTTATAATATTTTAATTAAAAATAAATATAAACAATATTTTTAATGATCGGGCAGGCTTTTTAAGCCCAAAATCCCGGACTTTTTAAACTCGAAACCCTATAGACCTATAGAATTTTTTGGGTAGATTTTTTAGGCCCAATCTTTTTCGGACCATGATTTTCAAAGCCCAACCCAACCCAAACTCCGGGTATCTTGGACGGTCGGGCCGAGCCGGGCACAAATTTATAGCTCTACCGAGTGATATAGTTTTCATTAAACAAAAAGTATCAATTTTCTAGAAAAAATAATTACAATTCAGAATCTAGATGCGCCACTGATTTAAAAAAAAAACATCTCGCACTATAATCACTGTTATTATAACTCTAATTTTCCCATAGACACATTAGTTTATGTCACTGTAACTATCACAAATAGTTTCTCATCATCTTATTTGGTTAGTTCAACGCATAGCTCAAGTTCATGTCTTATGGTTTAATCTTATATTTTTTTTTCACATCAAACAATTACAAAAACTACTAAAAATAAAGCCATGAAAAAGTCGAACTAGACGGTGTTTGGCTAAGCTTATTTTAAAGAGTTTATAAGTTCTTGGAGCTTATAAGCTTTTGCAAGAGCTTATAAGATGAAGCTTATAAGTTGTCGATGTGTTTAGCTAAACGAGTTTAAAGTGATATAAAAGATTATTTATGTAATTTTATTGCAACTTATAAGTTTGTGAAGAAATAAGTTGGGTAGACCTACTTATTTTTTGAACAGCTTATAAGCTGTTTTAAGGAGCTTATAGCTCAGCCAAACACCCCCTAACCCCATTAATGAAAGACTGTATGTTTTTTTCCTAAATTATTTAGTTATTTTCAAATATCATAATCTGTTCATTTTTGTTAAAAAGGAGGACTTGAGATTATAAAAAAAAAGGAAAATGGAGGATACTTATAGTGGCAGTAGCATTGCAAATAATTCCAACCCAAAAACATTGCCTTATTTTGCCAAAACAAGTGCATTATTGATAGTTTGATACCAACACCATTACTTACCATTTCAAGTATCTGCACCACCTTATACCCATTATCCAATTCCGACCCTACTTATCTGACTTTATTCAAATATTAATATATAATTTTTTCTTTTTTAAATAAAATCCATTATTATCATATGATATTGACTAAAGTCACAAAATTTTCTTTTAATAAGACAATGCATGCATGACTTAATTTACATACCTTATAATTATACTATTCTCGTACGTCAAGCTCTAAATTTAATTAAAAATAAATAATTTTTATCAGATCAATTTTGGAATGATACAATTAGTTCGGAGTCCCATATAAATATTATAAAAATAATTTTCCATCTATGAGAGTTGTTAATTAATACACTCGAATGATATGGTATATCATGCACATAAATAATAAATTTTTGATAAAAAATTATTAATACTCATTTTTTTTATTATAATTATTAATTATGGTATAGTTTTATATATATTTCAAATGAAAATCAAGCTAATTTTTATTTCAAAGGATGAAACAAAAAAAAAAGTAATCGAGAATTTAATCAGATGTGGCCCATAATCTTAATTTTTTGTAGTTGCATGGTCTCATTATCACATTTTATTTATCTTCTTTTGTTTAACTTTGTATTAATATTAAGGAATTATTTTACTTAATTAGGATATATAATTATTTAGTGTCACTTTCATTAAATTATGGAATTGATAAATTTAAAAATAGAATTATAAAATCTATAAATGTTTTCAAAAATAAATATTATTTATAATTTTTTATATTATAATAAATATTAATCAAAATAATAAATTTTGTAATAAATAAAAAATTAGATACAAAAGTGAAATACTCTAGTATTTACAATTTCTTTTTTCAAACCTTAAATAAACCCCTCCGAAAATACACACACGACGCAGACAGTGTGTGAAATCTTCAAAATCTCTAGAAATATCATATTCTCTTCTCTGCGGTTTTTGGTGATTACAGTTGTGCATTATATCTTGCACTTCCCACGAAAAGTGTTCGTCATCTTCCTCGTTAACGCACACACGAGGAGAGGAAGGTTTGTATTTCTTCAATGCAGGAAAGCATATATTCCTTCTCGCATTCAACTCTCCCTCCTTTTTGAAAATGGAAATATGTTTAATGTTCAAAACCGTTACCAAAATGTAGGGAGCAAAACACAATACTGTAACGGCTCCATTTTCACCCCTTGATATCCTCATCCCCGTTTTTTAGCCGCTCTCAATTTTTTTTGATAATCAGAAGAGTTTTTGGCATTTGAAGATTTGTAGAATCAATCTCTCGTTTGGTCTGCGAGTTTTTCTCACTTTGTTTCTGGAATACTCTGTTTTTGTAGTTGAAGTTTGGCTTGACAGAAATGGCGAACCAGAGCCAAAATCGGAACCACGATCCGAACAGAAATCCAGCCGTGGAGGAGGATTTCAACCTGCGGGAGACGCGGCCGAGCCTCGGTGGCGGGAGAGTAGCCGGAAATGATCGCGTCGGTACCGCCTTTGACTTGGTAGAGCAGATGCATTATCTGTACCTCAGAGTTGTGAAGGCTAAGGAGTTACCTGGAACACCCGATGCTTACGTAGAACTCAACCTCGGAGGGTTCAAATCCGCCACAAAACACTCGGTGAAAACGTCGAATCCGGAGTGGAATCAGGTATTTTCGATTTCCAAAGATCACATTCAGTCTCATAACGTGGAGATTTCGGTCAAGGATAAGAGCAGAAGCGGCGATGGCTTGATTGGTATGATTGTGCTCGACGGCGCTGATGTTCCGCGGAGGGTGCCACCTGATAGCCCCTTGGCGCCGGAGTGGTATAGGCTTGAGAATCAGAGGGGGGAGAGAGTCTCCGGAGAGTTGATGTTTGCTATTTGGGTGGGGACGCAAGCGGATGAGGTGTTCCCAGAAGCTTGGCATTTGGATGCCACGACCGTTAATGGCGACGGCGTCAACAGCATCAGGTCTAAGGTTTACTTATCTCCTCGCCTTTGGTATCTTAGGGTTAACGTGATTGAGGCTCAGGAGCTACAGATTGGAGATAGGAACAGGCAACAACCGGAGATTCTCGTGAAGGCATCGCATGGGGATAGGGTTTTGAGGACTAAGATTTCTCAGAGTAAGACTTTGAACCCCTTGTGGAATGAGGATTTGATGTTCACGGTTGCGGAGCCGTTTGAAGATCAGTTGGTTTTGTGTGTGGAGGAGAAGGTAGGGAAGAAGCAGGAGGAATTGGGGAAGTGTGTTGTCCCTTTACATGGTGTGGAGAAACGGATAGATTTCAAGCCTCCGGAAAGCAGGTGGTACAATCTTGATAAGCATAATGGTTCTGAGAATGGGCAGAGAAATGTGAGCAGGCTTAACAACAGCAGGCTTCATTTGAGGATATGTTTCGATGGTGGCTATCATGTTCTTGATGAATTGACTCATTACAGTAGTGATCTGAGGGCCACGGCTAGGCAGCTCTGGAAGCCTGCTGTTGGTGTGCTGGAGTTGGGCATTTTGAATGCTCAGAATCTCGTGGCGATGAAGTCGAAAGACGGGAGGGGATTCACGGATGCTTATTGTGTAGCAAAGTATGGGCAGAAATGGATCAGAACAAGAACAGTTCTGAACAGTTTCAATCCCAAGTGGAATGAGCAGTACACGTGGGAGGTGTACGACCCATGTACCGTGATCACTGTTGGGGTGTTTGATAACTGCCATTTGCAGGGTGCAAATGGAGGTGCAAAGGATGCGAGAATCGGGAAGGTGAGGATTCGACTGTCTACTCTTGAAACTGGTCGAGTTTACACGCACTCGTATCCGCTTATAGTGCTTTCTCCCTTTGGTGTGAAGAAAATGGGTGAGATTCAGTTGGCTGTGAGGTTCTCTTGTGCGTCTTTGTTCAATGTTCTTCAGCTGTACACGCAGCCGCTGCTACCTAGCATTCACTACCTCCATCCCCTCGGCTGCCACCAGGTAGAGGTTCTTAGGCATCAAGCTACACAGATTGTGTCGATGAGGCTGAGTCGATCTGAGCCCCCGTTGAGGAAAGAAGTGGTGGAATACATGCTCGATGTGGGATCCAACATGTGGAGCGTGAGGCGAAGCAAGGCCAATCATGTCAGAATCGCAGGTATCCTATCTGCAGTTTCCAAAGCGTTGAAATGGTCTGATTACATTTGCAGTTGGAAAAATCCTTTTGCAACAGTTGGAGCTCACATTCTGTTCTTGATACTGGTGTGCTTCCCTTGGTTAATCTCGAGCACTTTATTCCTATACCTTTTCTTGACTGGAACGTGGAACTACCGCGTGAGGCCTCGACACCCTCCCAACATGGACGTGCGGTTGTCTCAGGCTGATACTGCGCTCAACGACGAGCTTGAGGAGGAGTTTGACTCGTTCCCTACTTCTGTGAAGCAGATTGAGGTTGTGAAGATGAGGTATGATAGGCTGAGAAGTATTGCCTCGAGGTTGCAGACCGTTGTAGGCGATGTGGCCACGCAAGGGGAGAGGTTGTACAATCTGGTGAGCTGGAGAGATCCGAGGGCGACGGCTTTGTTCCTGATCTTCTGCTTGGTTGCTACTATAGTGCTGTACGTGACTCCGCCTAGAGTTGTGGTGATCATCATTGGGGTTTTCAAGATGAGGCATCCTAAGTTAAGAAACAACCTTCCCTCGTATCCTATGAACTTCTTAAGGAGGTTGCCTGCAAGAACTGACGCTTTGTTGTGACCTTAATTCTTTCTGCATGTCTACGTCTTCTTCAATTTCCTGCTTGGAAGTGTGAGGCTGATTTTCTTATTTTTGTTTATTATGATGTTTCGAGACTCGAGAGAAATGGTTTGCCGCAGTAGTGTTGCTGCACTATTTCATTTTGGGCAGATTAATGTTCTGTGGGATTTACATTTTGGGTTCTTTTCGCTCGTCCTTAATTTATCTGGTAAATAATAATCTTCCTTTTCAGAATTTTGATCATTCTGCTCCTAAATTCGTCTTATTCATGCTCTTATACTCTTATTCACTACAAGAAAACACATATGTTGTAGATTGCCAAATGCAAAGATTATGCGGCATCATCAAATTGAAAAATTGGATCTACCATTTTTTTAGTATTTTACTATGTTCATCTGATAATTATAGTTTGTAAATTTAATATATAATATAATTCAATTAGAAATGATAAAATAAGTGATATACAGACTATTTTCAATCCTATAACTTATTTAAAACAATAAATTAAATAGATTTAAACTTTATAGTCGACTCACACACATTCTCATACATAGAATTAAATTACGTTATTAAAATTTGTACAGAAATAAAATATCTGTTTCTTTTTAATGGAGAAAATTAAAGGTGTTCATAATTACGGTTCGAAATTCAACCTAAATCGAACTGCCACTTCAAGGTCCTAAAAATTTAGAACCGGAATCGAACCGTTATTATGACAGTTCATGATTTGGAATTGAACCTGTGTAAGGCGGTTTCGGTTACGATTCTAAATCGTCCAAAAAAATTAGGGTTAATATATCAAATTAGCCAATTCTTAAAGAAAAAAGTTAAGTACTAGTCACTTAAACAAAATTATGTAAATTATAACCATTTTTTTGGTATAATATCTTTATTACCCTTTACTTCATCGGTACTTCTTTTCCCCACATCTCTTTCTTTTTTTCTTCCACGGACATCACCTTCTTTAGCCACCTCCGACGCCATCGCTACCACCATAATTTCGAGTTTACTCCGTGTTGTTGTTGTTGGAATCATCTCCGATGACCAAACCCGAACCGCCACCTCCACTACCATGTGCCTCTTTAGATTCTTCCGTTCGCTTTCGAAGCACTGCACATTCAACCTCTCCA
Organism: Leonotis leonurus; assembly: GCA_026898415.1. NCBI lineage: Eukaryota > Viridiplantae > Streptophyta > Magnoliopsida > Lamiales > Lamiaceae > Leonotis > Leonotis leonurus. Next base: position 9,205 of record JAPKLX010001573.1, read on the forward strand.
TTTATCTTGAATTCATCTCCCTAAATATTCCTCCTCCAATTTCGATTATTCTTCATCCATCTCCGTCTTTGTCAATTCTCGATAACTTGGGTGTTGGTAATTGTTTCTTGAAATGCATTTCAAGTGTTTGTGAAAATTCCAAAGTGAATTAAGAAATACATGAGCACGACTAACAATGTTAATGTTCATGTAACTTCATATCGATATTTGCACAACATACAATTATTAATTACATTACCTCAATTGGATAATCATTTTGTCGTGTAATTGCATATTACTTGTATTTGTTGATTACACAACCTTAATTGCATGACTAATTGTTCGTGTATTTGCATGACTGACTTGTATTTGATTACACGATCTTAATTGCATGACTAATTGCTTGTGAAATTTCATAACTGCAAGAACAATTTCGTCATGTAAAGAGGTATTTTAGTAAGAGTGATTATTTTTCACTTTTTTTTATTTATATGGCTAGTTTTTACTTTTTTATTTGAGAATTGGCTATTTTAAGAACTGCCCCAGAAAATTATAGTAATATATTTGAATTTTTTATGTTCCAATTATTATTATTACGTAATAAGGCCTATTATCATTTAATTTTTGAGATTTTTAATATTCTTTCATTTATTAATTTTAAAATCGTAATAATTATAAAATAAAAAAAATATTGATTTATCATTCTATGAAACTACAAAGTATTATTGGTTTTCAACTTCAAAATTCAAAGTTTAATTTTTTATGTTATTTCATTATTATATATTTATAAGAAATACATTGAAGTAGGTAAGAAAAAAAGTTGAGGTTACGATTATGAATCAACGGTTATGGTTCCGAACTGCTGGTTCACAGTTTCGTTTTTTGGAAGTGTAATCGAACCGTTCTCTACATAGTTACAGTTTTAAATTGTACCAACTAATACAATTATGATTTTTGAAACCGCCGGTTACGATTCGATTTTGGCCATTTCGATTTCTTTGAACACCTCTAAATAAAATATAAGATATAACACAACAAAAAAAAGGCTACTGGCAACGAAATATTCCGTCGTCCGGCCGCAAAATCCATCGTCCGTAGGGCTTAATGACGGACTGGCGACGGAATATTCCGTCAGTATTTCAATCATTGTTAGGCTCACGGACGACGGAAAAAAAGTCTGTCGTTAGCTAACGACGAATTGGATTCCGTCATTAGATTGCCTCCGGTGGTCGTCGATGGCGCCGGTTAGCTAATGACGAACAGTTAATCTATCGTTAACCTTTGACTGTTGACCTAACGACGGATTCACAGTCTGTCGTTAGGTTTAAATATTTTTTTTTGTTTTTTATTTTTTGTAATACCGGTAACCTATAACCTGTCACAACAAACAATACAAATAAAATAAAACATTGAACGATAATTTAAAATTTACGAAATCGATTGAAATTCGAAATTTAATATAATTAACCAAAGATGTTATAAATATTGAAATACAAAACAATAGTATCAATGTATATAGTGATCGTACAAATAGAGTCTAGGAATCAGAATCGGGAGGGGGAAACGGAGGGAATGAGGGACCACCTGCGCCTCCCTGCTGCGGAGACTGCATCCACTGCACCGGTATCGCCTCCGATTTCGCATCGGTGTACGTCTCGTCTGCGTACTGATGCTCATCGAGGAAAGAGTCGAACATACAGTCTATCGGTTGTACTCCCCTCTCAACAGCCTGTGCATGACATACCAATTGAATTGTGTTATTGAAACATGTATGTGTATATGATTTAAAACTATTAAACATGTTTGAAATTATGATTTGAAATTACCTTTTCCTCAACTCGTTGCATGATGGACTTCGACCCTCCCCTATGCTTAATATGACCAGTCTCCGGTCCCTGGGATTCAAACATCCGATTGCGCCTTGCTGTCTGGGATTTAGCAACAACATCATCCCTAGACCAGTAAGCGAGCCAACCCGCCCAGACCTCATCACTCCACCATCCAGGCTTCCCACCTCTAGGTGGGGGATCATTCCTCCTCCTCTTGATCCCGTAGATATAATCCTTGTACCTCTCCCGGCACTTATCGTACCACAACTCTCGAATCTTGGCATCGAGAGACGGTGTCCAAGTAAATTTTTTCTAGCATCTAAAATGATATGTTAGAAATTGTAGTTAACTTCAATATATAGTTATAAGTTATAATTTAGAAAGAATTTGAAAGTTTTAGAAATTTTTCGAACCTTAAACTCCTCCCAGTATCTCTGCTTCACGTCCTTAGGCGTCGGCTTCCAACTGTATCCAGTCGGATTAGAAACTATCTTAAATAGTTCCCAAATGTAATCAGTCGGGGCACCATGCGGGTAAAATCCCCTACATAAATCATTTTAGTTTGATTTATATTACTTTTCTGAATTACTTATTAAATATTTGTTAAAATTGAATATGTGATTGTATTTACGTACCTCAGCTCACTCACTGAGAGAACGAAGTCCCCCTGTGGGTCTCTGCTCCCCCTGATGATCCGTATTGGAGCAAGACGACGGACCACCTAAATGTATGCCACCAATGTGGTGGTTCAGACACCCTGTCCCGGATTCATATCCGGATGATGAGCTCGGAGAACTACCCCGGCCGATAGAAAGAGGAGAACGTCGTGCACCCCTTCCTCGAGGAGTAGACACATCATCTCGAGGTGAGGATCTCCGAACGGAAGACATCTATTATGTTGAAAATTAATAAATAAGTTGCATTTATAACAAGAAACGTATAAGTTGAAGTTTTATATTACACATACAATGAATGCGTTGCATTTATAATTATTAATTAGACTGAAATTCGAATATGGTAAGTTTTCTACACAATGTTCTAATCTTCGTCGTCTTCTTCATTGTCATTTTCATCTTCCTCATCTACATAGTCATCCTCGTCATCTTCTTGTTCTTCTTCTTCTTCTTATGAAGCTTCATCTTCTTCATATTCATCATCTTCTTCTTCATCCTCTTAAAGTGCTTCCATGCCGGTGAATCTGCAGGATGTCACATAACACCATCATCAACTGAAGTTGAATGTCAGATCATGTCTCCGGCTGTAGTTTTAGATGCATACAACCTCTGTAAACGAGGTGTTAAAGGGAAGTAGTACATCTTCTTATATGCAACTGGTTTACGTCCCCGACTCCTATCTAAACAACGATTTTCATTGCAAAACTTGCAATTCACAAGATTGAAATCTGCTTTCCAATATATCATACAATGATTCCTACATGAATCTATCTTCTCTACAAGTAAACTCATTCCACGTAGCAATTTCTGTGTGTTGTTGTAGTTCATGGGTACTTTGTGATGATCTGGGAATGCTTCGTTTAATAAAATACACATTTCATTAAAATATTTTTGTGGCATTTCAGAACGGGCCTTCAAAGTCATCAGGCGAGCCACAAAAGACAATTGAGTGTGGTTCTTACACCCATAGTATAACTCTTTATCAGCGGCATCCAACAACTCGTACAACAATCTTGCTGTAGCATTTGGATCTTCTTCAACATCTAGGTTGTTAAAACTGGGACCCCCGAGATCATGAACCATCTCGTGGTATGTCCCGTAATCTTCTACAGGTTCTACATCTGCATCGACACGTGTTTCTTGAACATCTGAAGGTATTTTAGTTTCCCCATGAAACCTCCAGATCTCGTAACCACGTGTGAAACCTTTTCTAGCAAGATGTAGTTGTACAACATTTGTACTTCTAAACCATATATTCCTACACTTCACACACGGACATTTAATTTTTTTCCATTCATGTACTGGTGCTGACTACTTGCATATCTTAAGAACTCTTCAAGCCCAGAAAGAAAATGTGGATTAAATCCCTCATTCGGAAGTAACCGCAAGTACATCCAATCTCGACTCATTTTTATAATCCTGATTAATATTAATAAATATTCAGATAGTAAAATAAAGATTCATTAGTTACGGAGATGGCGAGACTATATTAGTGGTATATTAAATTAGACATTTAAATGAAGATTGCACATGTGTAAACAAAGACTCACTTAGGACAGTGTTTTATGGGAGTTGAATAGATGAGTTGAATTATTTGAAGTTGAATAGAGGGCGAGAATTATGGAAACATTCACAAGCATTTTGTCATTTTGGAAAATGTTATGGTGAGTTATCTTGTACCTAATTGCATCTAATATAACGAGTCACTGAATCTTGTAAATCATTGATTTGCATTTATGAATTGTAAGTTGATGTTTATACTATTTAACGCTAACCATATGGAGATCACGAGCAATATTGAGTTTAATTATGTGATATTCAAATATCACAAGCATTTGGTCATTTTTGGTCATTTTGGGAAATGTTATCTTGAATTATATTATATCTAATTGCATCCAAATAACCTATATCACTGAATCTAGTCAAAATAGCTAAACATAATCCTGAAAACATCCCAACATACATTTCATGATCAAAACATCCGAACATAATAATCAAAATACATCAACATACATCTCATCATCAAAACATCACAACACATGCATCTCATCAAACCACCACAACATAATATTACACATATTGGGAGAAGATCCTTAAGACGTAATCAAAATCTATCCACAAGGGAGAAGATCCTTATGAAATTAATTACGCCTATCTCAATGTCATATATATACGCAAATCGTTATACTAAATTACCAAAATTAAGAAATTAGAAACAATAAACTAAACTAATTAACCTACATATCTTGAAGGTGTAAATTAAAACAATAATTTAAATTAAACAGTTAATTCAATTTATAACTCATTAAGAAATTAATTAGACTTATAAAGAAAATATGAACAAGGTATTCGATTATTAAATGCATTAACAATTATTAATCTAAATTAATCTAATTTAGGTATAAAAACTCCAATTGGGTGTAAATTAGTATAATTAACCTACACAATTAAATTAATCTAACTAACAAGATTAATCGAATTAACTACAAAAATTAATTAATTAATTAATTATAAATACTAAATAATCTAAAAATTAACAAATTAATTCTATTAATTAAATTATTCTAACTACTAATTAACCTAATTAATTAATTAATTACAAAAATTAACTAAATATAATTAAAATAAATTATTAAAATGATTTACCTTTCACCGGATGAGGCGACACCGGAGCAGCGAAATGCAGCTCCGGGAACAGGTAGGAAAGGCAAAATGCGACTCCTAAACAAATTTAATATAAAGTTAATTAACTAAAATAAACAATTTAATTAAACTAATTAAATTAAGTAAATCTATACTAATTAACAATTAAATTAAACTAATTAAATTAAAAACTACTTAAACAATTAAACTATTTAAACAATTCAACTAATTAAGTAAACTTATACTAATTAACAATCAATTAACACTAATTTAAATAACTAAACTAATTAAATTAAAAATACTTAAATAATTAAACTATTTAAATAAACCTATACTAATTAACAATCAATTAACACTAATTTAATTAAACAATAAAACCACAATTATCAAACACATATTAAACACTAAATAAACTATTTAACAATTATAAAACACTAATAAACTTATTTAACAATTAACTTATTTAAACAACAATTAACAAAATAATTAATAAAATTTATCAAATAATTAAGAAAATTAAAAAAAAATTAAAAAAAAACATACCTGGGGAGTGGGGAGGCGGCGGCAGGGCGGCGGCGGCGGCGGCGGCGGCGGCGAAGAGGCGGCTGTGTTCGATGGACGCGCTGGGAGAGCGGCGGCGACGGTGGGGGAGAGGCTGTGGTGAGGTCAGAGGCATTGGAGATAGTTCTCCGACGGAGCAGCGGCAGGGAGGCAGCAGAGAGGCGGCGACAGCTTCTTCCCGGGGAATAAACGGCACCAAAGTCACAAATCGAGACAAATAAAGAAAGAGAGGAATGGAAATGGAAGAAATTAACTTACCTGAGTGTTGGGAGTTTCGATTCACTGAAGGAAGCTTGGAATTGCCGGAGAAGAGGGTGGAATAGCTTCTGTCGTTTTGTTTTCGCGAAATGGGGATGAAACTTGATTTAAAGGGCTGGACGATGGACTTAACGACGGAAAAGTCCGTCGTCCAGTAATAAAAAAATTAAAAAATCAAATAATTAATGTTAACGACAGACTTAACGACGGAAATAGCTAACGACGGACCATTTCGTTGTTAAGTCCGTCGTTAGCTTAGGCGCCAACTTGCGCGCCAAAATATCAATCACCAGTTCGTCGTGCAGTCCATCATTAGCTATTTAGTGGAGATCCGTCGCCAGCTGACGACGGAATGTGAATCCGTCGCCAGCTGACGACGGAATGTGAATCCGTCGTCAACTCCGTCGCCAGTTTGATATTTTTTTGTAGTGTAAAATATAAATTTTAAGATCCTAGAAAACTGCAATATGATGTGATTTAACAATGGGCAATCAATTTTGGTTAGTTATGATTGTAATAATATTAAATTATTCAAGAGAAAATTGAAAAGAGAAAAAAACACTCCACGTTTATTTTAAGAAAAATGTGTTACAAATCGACTTTCGAATATTTTGGGCAAGTTTATTTGTTATTTATTTATGTTTCTATTTTTTGCCCTAATATTTAATAAAATATTAATATTTTTAGTCAGTCGAGATCGAGAATAAATCTATATATATATAAAACATGAAACATTCAATTTGAAATCAATTTGAGTGGCGATTTTGTAATTAAATCCAAGTTTAATGGCAAAGATAATATTATAACTATTAAATTAAAAAACTAACATGATTAGAATTCGAACTCAATACCTTTATGACAAAGCCTATACAATGAACCATTAGAGTATCAAGATAAATTGAATATTGAACAATTCATAATATACATGTACAAACTGAATCTATTTAGTACTAAAAACTTGTCCTATTTGACCAGCGTATATAATTATTTTTAATATTTAATACTAATAATTATAATCAATTTGTATAATTGATAAATTCAAAATTAACATATATTGACTCCGTCCCACTTATTTAAACACATTTTTCTGTTTGAGTTCTCTCACTTATTTAGACACATTTATTTATTTAGCAAATTTTAAAGCACAAATCATGTTCTTCAAAAGCTATTACAATTAAATATTGATATCAACGTCAAAAGTAAATGAATTTAAATAAGTGGGATAGAAAGAGTATAGTTTTTCAAAAAATATTAATTTTAATGTATTATTATAAATATTAATTAAATGTTAAATTTAATAGTGAAATGTAGAGTGAAATACAAATAGTCATTCCATATATAAATATACATATTCTCATACATATAATTTGGTTTATAAAATATTTCTATATGGATCACTTATATTTATATTTATATTTTTTGTTTTTATTTTCTTTTCTCCAATAGATATTTAATATTTTGTTATTATGTAATTTTTTATATAAATATTAATTATGAAAAAATTAATTTATCTTACTAATTCATATATCATATAAAATGAAAATACATATATTATTAAAATTAATTAATATATAATTATTAATCTATAATCAATAATATATGCACAGTGGATTTTGAAGAAATCAAAATCATTGGAATCGAGTTGTAATTGTATCATAATCAATAATTCTAAAACCATAATTGTAACAGTCAATTATAATCATTTCTCGCATCATAATATATATATATATATATATACATACAATTAATATATTTGTACATATACAAGATTTATACAATATATATGTGATTATTACATTTGTTCTTATATCATTAGTGATTATTTTTATTATAATTATATTATTCATTTGAAAATTGTATGAAGTAAATTAAATTAATATCATTTTTTAAATAGTTTTAAAATAATCTTGTATGAGAATTATACAATAAATATAATATAGTTTTATTTTCTCATTAGTAGCACTATAATTTTTAAAATAATATATTTGTTTAAATAATATTTATATTATCTTTATCAACTAAGACTATAAAAAACTGAGACTTAATTTTTAAAAATAATTTTTTTCTATTTGAGAATGTAATTGATGGTCCAATAAGAAAACACGACACACTTTTAACGGGACATGTAGAGTAATATTTTTATTACCCAAATTATAGGTTACATGTATTCACTAAATATCAAGTCTTCAATTTTGTATAAATGATTGTTTTTTTCTAATTTTATTCTTTATTTATTTTTGTCGAGACCAAATATATATGAATTGTTTTAAGAAAAAATATGTTCATTGTCGGATTGTAAAATTGTCGTTAATCTTGATATTTTTATTCCATAAATTTGAATTGTCCGTTTTAACCGTAAAATAGTTTATATGTCATCTCACTCTTTTTTGCATGTAAATACATTTAAATTTATCACTCATATTGGAATACTGGAAAAAATGGCGAAATTATTAAAAATGATTTAAAAAATGATGAATTGTTAATCGAAAATAAGGAATTTATAAATAAAATATGTTATCAATTTTATCTATTATATATATTTTACAAATCAAACAGACCGTAATGTACCACATATGTTCTTACTCTATAAAAAATATTCTTATATGAAATTAAAATGAGAAAATACATTAACCATATATTTGGATTAATCTATTAACTTGATGTTAGATTAAATATGATAAATTAATTAGCATGAAACCTAATAAATTAATTATATTCTTTTTCTTGCATGTTATATTTGGTGCATAATAAATATTTAGTTGTAACCATCGTGCTCCACTAAAAATGTGAAACAATATTACTCTTTTTTTAACTTGAATTATTATGGACCGTTACACGAGAATTATATAATTGTGTGTCTTAAATAATTATAATCAAAATTATTTATATTACTTTTAACTCTTTTCGTGCATCGCACGGGTACACAAACTAGTTAATGATAACAAATGTTACATCCGTAATTTGAATGGATGAAGATAATTTTAATATTTATCCTATAGTTAAGTCGATAAATATTTATAATGGAATTACACTTTATTACATTTCCATAGAGTAATTAATTTGAAAGTTAAATTAACTTAATGAAAAATTAATTTAAGTTTAAGTGTTGGGTCCCGGGAGAGCAGGTGTGGTGTATGGGGGGGGGGGGAATACACCACAATCCAACTTTTCGCGATTGGCTGTTTGAACAGCAGGTTGAGATAGCTCGCTGTTTATTCCATAACAACTCGCTTGGTATAGCAGATCGATCTCCTCTAATGTAGAAAGATATCCAGCTGCTCAAGTAAGTTCTCAACTCAGAGTGAGTAATCTGTTAAGGAACAGATGGACTGGCAGCTAGCTGGAGCTTACCAGACTATCTGTCCAAGTACAGATAGTGTGCGGAAGCTTAGTGAATGTTGGTTGCTCTTACACTTAGAAAATATATTTTGTTTATACCGAATGTTCTTTATGAGGTTGATTCAAATGCACAGCTCGCTGTTGGTAACAGCTCGCTGGTGAAGTGATAAACAAAGAATCAAACTAATGCAATGCAAAATATAAAGGAACACACAATATTTAACGTGGTTCGGGAAACTCCCTACGTCCACGATCGATCAAAGCTAGATCGATGAATCCCTTAACCTTGGATCCCTCGCTTATTTATCCTCGTTGAGTACGAGCCAAAACTCGCTTATTTATTCTCGTTGAGTACGAGATTACAGCTCTCTTATTTAAACTCGTCGAGTACGAGATCTGGGTTCGGTTTTATAATCGTTCTTCCTCCGAGCTTTTGGCTATGGAGGAAACTAGAACTATGGGCTTTGAAGGCTCAAATCTAAGATAAGTTCTAGCGGGTTTATCTTCAGAATAATGGTGATCTCTCTCTAATTTACAACACACAAGGATGTATATAATCTATATCTGGTGTTGAATAATTCAATGGAAAACTGGAGAGAGTCTTGTAGCGTTGCAGCTTTTTCTGGGCAATATTCTTAATTCACGAACACCATTTCTGAAGAAGGCTTGAAGTATTTATAGGCCTATTTGAATTATAGCCGTTGGAAGTCTTTGCAGCCTTTGAAGTAAGCATTAAATGCTCTTTTGACCGTTGACTGCTGACTGTACTTCTAGCCGTTGGAGTTTGTCCTACGTGGATGTTGACGTGGCATATGACAGGTAGGCTTATCAATTTAGGTAGATTATAGCTTCCTCCAACAGGGATGAGCAGCTCGCTGTCTTTGGACAGGTGTATTTCGTTTCCTACGAAATCTTGAATTCTAGCTGTTGGGACACAGCTATCTGTCTTAGAACAGGTGTATTTCATTTCCTATGAAATCTTGAAGTCTAGCTGTTGGCGCACAGCTCGCTGCTTGTGAACAGGTGGAATTCGTCTCCCACCATATCTTGAAGTCTTGCTGTTGGTATATACAACTATCTGTTCTCTGAGTAGGTGAGCAATGAGCACATTGAGGACCAGCTATTGATACAGCTCGCTGCTGTGAACATTAGGATTCTCCATCTGCTGTTGACAAAATCTCCATCTAGCTATTGACTTCTAGCTGTTGAAGTCTATCTGTTCGATCGTTCTATTATGCACAGCTAGTTCTTTTCTTCTTCCACAGCTAGCTGTTGATCACTAGCTGTTTCATCCTCTGTTT
>JAPKLX010001023.1:0-29678 GCA_026898415.1 Leonotis leonurus
TCACGTTTACCCGGCTTTACTAGAATTAGTAGAAAGCGGGCGTGACAAGTACAAAAAATCATTGTCATTACATGGAAAGCATCGACACAGACAATTGAATCGTCGTGCACTCATCATCAAAACAATCTAAAAAACAAACATGATTAATGTTTTGTTGTAATTTTTAGGTGTGCATTTATGGAATGTACTCATGTTTCATTTATAGAGATAAAAGACAGCTTTATATGTCTTCTTGTGACTTGTGAGCATCGGATGTGGCCACAAATATTATTGAATATTTTGTGCCATTTATATTATGAATATACTATCACTTTAATTTCAAAAATAAACGCTATGATCATCACGTCAGGTCGTTATCGGGTCGATCAGATAACAATCAAACTTGTTAAGATCAAATCCAAATTCAACCTCTTAAAATTCTGTTGAACCTGATATGTTCAGTTCAAATTCAAACAAGACACGAACCTGACACGAACATGGTAGCTTTCTTGTTGACACGATCCCTTATCAACATGATAAAAAACTAAATTTGTATGAGAAAACGACATGATAATAATACTTTATAAATTTTAAATGTTTAAAAATATTTATTTTTATATTTAAAGAAAAAGCAAAATATTATGAATTTTTTTTTAAAAAATTATATTTACTTCAAAACATAAATTATTAATATATTATAAATATTTGTTATTTTTTAACCTGAACCTAACCCGAACCCGATACGATAATTTCATGTTTTTATCAAGTCAACCAAATAATGATCTTAACCCGATAAAACTTGACACTAACTTATTAATTCGTATGTGTTCATATTGGACTATCATATCGTGTCAAAATAGAGATCCCTAGCTAATCAACATATTAAATATCTTGTGCCTTTATATTATGAATAGTATTCATTGAATATACATAAAGTAAGAGCACCCACAACATATTCTATCGGGCAAGGACTCGCTACCCAGGAAATCGAGACCGGATGCCGGGCTTGCTGCAGTGAGATTGAACTCGCGAGACCGAGACGAAAGGAGACTACTGCTGGAGGGGGAGTCTTGGTCTCTCCTTCCTTTTTTTATTTATTAAATAATTTAATTTTGTTTTAAATTATTTATGTAATTTATTTACTTATTAAATAATTTTATTTTATTTATTAAAAAATTTTAATTTCAAAATTTATTTAAATTTAATGTTGTTTTATTTTGCTTTAAAATTTAAATTAATTTTAAAATAAGTTTTCAAAAATAATTTAATTTGCAAATTAATTTAAATTTCAAATTTATTTATTTTGCAATTTCAATTTAAATTAAAAAAATTTAGTTAATACAAAAATTTTGAAAAATAAAATAAAAATCAATAAAATTAAATACCAGAGATTCAAAATCGAGAGACTCCAACTATATATGACATATTTGGCAAATCTTCCTAAAATCTGTAGACTCCATGTAAAAAAGTTCCAAACAATTACGGGATGGGATCGTATGTCCCACATTTATGTTCCACATTCCATGAACCATAATTAAATTTTAATTTTTTAATTTTTTTTGTGATTTCAATTTTATATGTTTTAGTTTAATTTTATACATAATATTAGGGTTCATCCCACCCCAAATAGGATTTATAATTATTTTTTAATATTTAATATCATTATTAATTGATTTTTAGGGTTCATAAATTCAAAAATAGGGTATATGATTTTTAAAATTTTGGATTTTTTAAATAAATATTAATTATGATGCATTATATCATAATAAATTTTTTAATTCTAAAAATTATTAATTAAAATGATAAATTTAATTATAGGACATGAAATGTGGAACATAATTATGGCACACAGATCTCATCCCAACGATTACCAAATGTCAAATATAAATTATATACTCATCCCAACAATTACCAAATATCAAATATAAATTATACACTCATCCCAACAATTACCAAATGTCAAATATAAATGCGTATATAATGCAACTAATTAGAGTACTTAACATAGTTTTTCTTGTTAATTATGCCATTATTATTATTTTGAATATAACTCGGAGGTCATCCATTCAATATTCAAACTTTCTCTGCTATGTCGGCAACATTGTATTCAATATTTAATTATTTGTATTGATGAATTTTCTCTTCCCAAATTATGATTTTGTTCTTACAATAACTAGTGTTTTTACCGGTGCGGTTGTACAAGAAATTGTTTTTTGTAGTATGTTTTTATTATTTTAAAATATAGATAAAGTTTATAATGTCTAACGAAATTAAACAATCCAAACAAAAACAACATTATTAGATATGATAAATGTGAAACTTACCTATGATATTTTTAAAGATTGTAAATATGTTATTATATATTAGTTTCTCTTTTTAACCTATCACACATAAAAATTTGCTAATTACATATTATTTTATTTGAATATTACATAATTAATATAGGCTGCATTTTTTTTCTAATATACAATTCGATTTGAAACTATTTAATTTAGTAGTTGTTGGCAAATCATGAAAAACGTAATCGTAACTCGAAGTCTTTTGTTATTGGATCATCGATCAAATGAGAGACATGGTGACACAAAGGAAATAGAAAAATAGTAAAAGGTGAAAATAGTACACCCTTCGTCCTAAGGGTGTAAGTGAACCAAGCTATTCGTGAACTATTCGGAGTTCGGCTCGATAAAAGTTCGTTTCAAATTAGTTCATTTACTAAACGAACCGAACTCGAACCTCGAACCGAACTCGAATAATTTTTCGAGCCGAACTCGAGCCTAAAGATATTCGGTTCAAAAAGTTCGCGAACATGTTCGAATATAATTTAACGAACCGAGCTTCAAATAGTTCACGAACTTTGTTAACGAGCTTGTTCATGAACTTTAAAAACGAGCCGAACTTCAAATAGTTCGCGAACTTTATATACAAACTAGTTCACAAATTTATCAAAATAATATAAAAATATATAATATTAACAAAATAATTTAATAAACGAGCTTTTTAACGAACTCGAGTCGAGTTCGAGCTCGAGTTCGAATTTCCTATTAAATCGAATAATTTACGAACCGAACTCGAGCTTGATTTTCTAAACTCGAACCGAACTTGAACCAAACTTGAGCCTTCGAATTTTTAAACGAGCCGAACTCGAGCCTGACAGTATTTAGTTTAATTCGGTTCAATTACACCCCTACTTCGTCTCACTAAACTTGACACAATTCCCTTATTGAGACGTCTCACTAAGCTTGACACATTCCTAAAATAGTAACTTTGAAAAGGTGTGGACCCTACCACCTTTCTCACTCTTACACTACTTTATACACTTTCTTTAATAACCGTGCCCAAAAGTTTTGTGTTATCCATATTGGGACGGAGAGATTAGTATATAATATTGAGTGGAGATAGGGCTGTCAAATCGTGCAGATTGGGTTGTTATCGAGTTGACTTGATAATAACTTAATCTGTTAAGCTCAAATCCAAACACGACACGAACCCGACATGAACACAATAACTTTCATATTGACAAAGCACGATAATGACACATCCCGTTATCGACATGATAAAATCCTAAATTTATTTGAAAAAACAATAAAGAATTATAAAATTATAATAAAATAAAATTTTGAATATATAGTATATTTATTTTTTACATCTAAAGAAAATGTAAAGTAAAAAATATTTAAAAATTATACTTCCTTTAGCTAAATTATTAGTATATTATAAATGTTGTTATCGGGTAATATGAACTCGAATCGAACCCAATACGATAATTTTATGTTCTTATTGGGTCAACTTGATAACGACCGGAACCCGATAAGATTTGGCATTAACTCATTTAATTTTGTGTGTTGACACAACACGATAACGACACATTTTCATTAATTATATATAATTTCATAAAATATTTAAAATTATAAATATAATTTTATAAATGAAATTAAAAAAAATAAGTATTGATAATAGGAAGAAAAAAAAAGAAGTGAATAGATAATAAAGTAAATAAAAAAATAAAAAAAATTAAGTATTGATAATATGAAGAAAATAAAAATAAGAATGGAAAGACAATTGGATAAATAGAATAAAAGATGAAGGGCAAAATGGTTTTCTTATATATATATATATATATAGAATTATAAAATTATAATAAAATAATAGTAATGTATAAATTTTTAATATATTAAGTATATTTATTTTTATATTTAAAGAAAATATAAAAAATTATACTTCCTTCAACTAAATTATTATTACATGATTAATGTTGTTATCGGGTAATCTGAACCTGAATCGAACCCGACACGATAATTTTATATTTTTATTGAGTCGATCTGATAACGACCGCAACCTAATAACGATTGGAACACATGGAGCCATGGAGGATCATCCTATTGGCGGAGAGCTTGAATAACATTATCATTTAATGGGTATTTGTATTAATATAATAGAATTATTGTAAATAAATTTACATGAAAACAAAAATGTTATAATCATTTGCTTTCAATTTTACGTGTATAATTTTTCTTCCTTTGTTTTATGATTTACAATTTACACGTGATTGATTTATTTTAATATGTACTCCGTATGAAATAGTTTGATTGAGAAATTGTACTCTCACCCCAATTTAAGATTTTCTTCAATTTATTATTTTATTTATATGGTCATGATATTTTGATACTAAAGGTTGTAATTTGAAAGAATTATTCATAATGAATTTAATTTATTGTGGAGGCAATAAAATCCAAATATATAGAATCTTAATCCATTTGATTAAATAATCTAACTAAAACATTATAATTTAAATTCATTATGATATTGATGGGTTTGAATGTGGATAGAAAGTGAGTGGCGGCTTTCTGCTTCCCATTTCAAGGGAAATTTAAGGAAACAACACTGTTATTGAATTAAAGAGATGAATTATCAAATGTGAAAGAATTAGTGCACTAATTCAACTCAATGATCTCATCTTCATTTTTAGAATGGTAAGGAACCAACAATTCTACCTAAGGGACAACTTGAAAACGAATTCAAGTTAATTCATATAGCATTAACTTGAAAATTATCATATCTCACCTAATTCATATAGCATCCTTCCTAAACTTGAGAATCCAAAATTTTAAATACAAGCAAAAAGATTTGCCTATTTATCATATGCTCATATAATAAAGTTAATTCATCAATTTCGATTCATCATGACTACAAAATAAATCAGTAATTATGAGAGGATGTTAACATTTGTGCTTATTATTAATGTGTTCATTAAATATGAACCTACTTTTATTGAGATCATAATGAACATGCATTAGTTCTAATCTTTGTTGGGAAATATTTTATAAATGTTTTGATTCAGATTCCAATACCTCCCCTGAAAAGATGTAGTAAGACCAATACTTAATCTTAGTGTTTTGTCTAAGAACTCATATGTTAAGGAGTTCTAATTTTCAGGTACACTGAAGGATGTTTACACTGAAGATTCAAAGATCCCAATACTGAAGGACCTCTCTACTGAAGTCTCCACCGAAGTATTGAAGATTGAAGTAAGAAGCCAAGTCTTTGTCAAACTGAAGTCCAGTACTGAAGATCCACCCTGAAGTCTAAAACTGAAGATCAGTACTGACTGCCTTCACTGATGTTATCTACTGAAAGTCTGCACTGATGCTCCAAACTGAAGTTCTCTACTGAGTTACAGCCTAGCCTGTAGGCACTTCCACTTATGGCAAAAATCTCGGTAGGTAAATGCAATCTTTCTGCAGACACCTAAAATGGCAAAAAGGACGAAGACTCCAACGGGAAGAATTCAAATTCAAGCTCTGTCTCACAACGGCTACATCTTTGAGAGAGCACTATATATATCCCGCCTCTTTGAACGCTTCAATCACCGGTTACCCTGCTATCAAATTGCTATCGCTATCTCTGCTCTCAAGCTTTCAAGCACTCTACTTCAGAACACTCACGAAGCTCTCAGTCCTCATTTCTTAGTGTTCTTAGCGATCCTTTTGTAACCGAAGAACAATCTTAGTATTAGACTTAGTTCTAAGCTAGTAGTGATCAGTTTGACTGTAAATCCAACCTTCACGGTTGATCACTGTAAGATTGTTATATCTCCATTAAGTTGGAAACCCTCGACTAACATCGAGTACTCGTGGACGTAGGAGTTTTTATCTCCGAACCACGCAAACCAAATCACTCTCGTTCTCATTTAAATTTCAGTATTCCTGTTTATTTATCTATCATCAACTGAATATTGATTAAGTGAAAAGAGAAACTATTGCATTAAGTTTTCTGAAGCAAACGAGTGAGATTTAAAGCCACCACATTCCGCACACTTAAGTTATTAGTCCATCAGTCAAACACTAAGTGTAGACTGAAGGATTCCTAACTGAAAGTTCATCACTCTAACTGAAACTCTCCCTTCAGTTCAGGAGACACAAAAGTTTTAATTTGACAAAAACTGACTGGTGTATCCTCCCCCCCCCCCCCCCATACACTCAGTGATACTCGTTTCGGGACCAACAATCTTGATTGCAACTGACAAAAAATAATTGTATTTGATCTCAAGAAGTTTCTATAAATTTTGATGAATTCCAACACACAACAAAAAACATTGTAGTTAGTAAAATGAAAGAACAAAGAATATATCCAATTTCACCTTCAAACAATTTTTTGACTTTTGTAGAATATATTAATTTTTGACTGGAATTTATTGATTATGACATAGTAATATTAATTAATATAAAATAATTAAAAAATAAAAAATGAAATTTATAGTGGTTCTTATACTGACGTGGGTCTTTTGTGTCTGAAACATCCATACCTAAATAGTTTACTTTATGCCACTCTTGTGTAGTATGTGCACAAAATTATTATTTGAAGCTTTTGACTCCACATCAAATGAGCTCATTGTATATCTAAATCAGTTATGATGATAATCTCAAAAAAAGCATTGCCATTAAAAGTAACAAAAACTGGTCAAATGTACGAGTGAATAAGATGCATGGATTCATAATTTTAGAGTTAAGAATAATCTGAACTTGTTATTAAATTAACATTTCAATATATATATATAGAGGAGGGATCAAATAAGAACCTTTTCTCCTATGTACACTAAGAACCGATCTTAATCGTACATTTTATATAAATTAATGGTTAAGATGATATGATTGTAAATATTGTATTTGCATTTATATTAGTAATGAGGGTTAGTTTAGTCAATTTTTGTATTTTTGTAACGTCTATAACGTCTAAGTAAACAAGTAAACAATTTAATTAAACTTATACTAATTAACAATCAATTAACAATAATTTTATTTAATACTGAAACCACAATTATCAAACAATTAGCAACAATTAAACAAATTTAACAATTAACTAATTTAATTAACAATTAACTAAATAATTAATCCAAATTTTCAATTAATTCTGAAAATTAAAAACAACAATTAACAGAAAATTAACAATTAATCACATATATCAATTCACACTAACAATTAATCACATATATCAACTAACCACAATTATAAAACAATTAACAACAATTAACACAAAATTAAAAATTAATTACATATATCAATTTAAACAAATTTAACAATTAACTACTTTAAATAACAATTAACTAAATCATTAACCCAAATTATCAAATAATTCAGAAAATTTAAAACAACATTAATTAATCAACACAAAATTAACAATTCACACTAACAATTAATCAAATATATCAATTAACCACAATTATCACACGATTAACAACAATTAACAACAATTAACAAAAAAAATACAATTAATCACATATATTAATTCACACTAACAATTAATCACATATCTCAATTAACCACATTTATCAAATAATTAACAACAATTAAACAAAATTAACAATTAATCACATATATCAATTCAAACTACTTTTACAATTAACTAATTTAGATAACAATTAACTAAATAATTCATACAAATTATCAAATAATTCAAAAAATAAAAAAAAATTAAAAAATATACCTGGAGGAAGCAGGCAGCAGAGCAGCGGCAGCGCGAGGCAGGCGGCGGCGGCGGAGCAGCTGGGCAGCGGAGCAGGCGACGTCGAGGGGAAGATTTCTACTCCGGCGTCGAATTTAAACGGGTCAAATTGAGAAACCGAGATAGATAAAGATAGGGGAAGGGAAAAGGGCAAAATGTACTTACCTTGGTGCGTGGGTGTTCTGTTTCGACGGGGATCTTGGAATCGCCGGAGAAAGGCCTGAAACTCGTGCGTCGTTGTTCTGTTTCGCGAAAGGGAATTCTGCCCGCTAAATAGGGCGGGACGACGGACTAGGCGACGGACCAGTCCGTCGTCCGCTATTAAAATAATTTAAAAAAAATTAAAATGTTAACGACGGATCTCACGACGGAAAAGTCGGACGACGGACTGGTCCGTCGTCCAGTCCGTCGTTAAGATTGGCGCCAACTTACGCGCCAAAAAAACGGTCGCCAGTCCGTCGTTAGCCTTATTTGTTAAATTCCGTCGTCATTCCGTCGCCAGATGACGACGGAACATAATTTTGTCGTCAATTCCGTCGCCAGTTTAAGTTATTTTTGTAGTGTTTGTCTATTATTCTCTCAACCGTATAACATCCATTATTATACTTATTTTCCATCAATTTTTAATTGTGGACTGTTCATTGCTCATTTTATTATTCTCTTTGCACCAATACATTGTTTGACACAAAAAATCCTCATTTGAACACTGAATGCTCCAGGTAATGCATCTCACTGATATTACTATAATATGTTAAAATTCATATAGTTGCATGTGCTTATATTCTTTTAATATGGTTTGTTGGATATAGATTATATATAATAAGTGAAAATACGAGCAATAAAGTTTTGTTGGAAGGAGAAGTTAATTTCATGAATCTCGTAGCTTAATAGTTTGAAGCATGTATATATGCAGCCTTTTTTAGTTATGTGTATTGAACTAAATATGAATTGTGCAGGCATGTCAATAACAAGTAAATGCGATAAGGTTCAAGTTGAATTGTCACCTTGCTCGACACAATATTACATACCAAATTGTTCTTCCGATTTAAAGCCATATGTCGGTAAGAAGTTTGGCTCGTTAGAGGAAGCTGAACAATTTTATTTTGAATATGCGGCATCAGTAGGATTTGACGTTCGTCATGGAACTGTTAAAAGATCACCAGATGGTAAAGTAATTATAAGGAGGTATCTTTATTGTAATAGACAAGGGCTAAAACATGTTTCAACTAATGGTGTAGATTGTAGTGAAGTGTCTAGTAAAAAGAGAAGAAGTAGGGTGTCCACAAGGGTAAAGTGCATGGCACATGTGATATTTAAATATGGAGGATGTGATGGGTTTGTGGTTGATTCATTTGATGAACGTCATTCCCATAACTTAGTATCAGAAAATTATAGACATTTTATGAAGGCACATAGAAACTTAATTTTGCACATAAAAGTTTTATACTAAATTGTGCTAGAGCCAATATTGGACCAATGAAGTCTTACAAACTCTTCAAAGAGGTGGTTGGAAGTTACTCGAATGTAGGATGCACTAGTATAGAGTTCAAGAATTTCTCGAGGGACTTGCGGGCATATGTTGTTGGTGTAGACGCACAAATCGTGTTGGATAGAATGTTCAATAAGCATGAAGCATGTTCAGATTTTGTGTTTGATTATTGTGTTGATGAGAACGACAGGTTAACCCGGTTATTTACTTCGAGGAAGAATAATCAATTTTTTGGTGATGTTGTCTCTTTTGATGCTACCTACGAAACTAATAAGTATGTGTTATGTTGTTATGTATTGTTTCTTGATTTGAGGCCAATTTTTTTTAGAAAAATTACACTATTTTTATTATCATTTTTTTACAGGTATAATATGATATTTTCACCATTTACTGGTAAAGATAATCATGGAATGTGTGTTACATTTGGAGCGGGGTTGATAACAAGTGAGGACGTTGAAGCTTACAGTTGGTTACTTGAAAAATTCAAGATATGCATGGGGAAGTCGCCCAAAATGATAATAACCGATCAAGATCCGGCAATTAAAATTGCTGTTGAACGTGTGCTTCCCGACACCCGACATAGGTTGTGCATGTGGCACATCATGAGGAAGGTCTCGACAAAACTCCCACAAGGCTTGAAGCATGACCTAGGATTTGTTAAGAAATTCAATAGCATTGTATGGCCTAATTTTATGGAGCCAGCTGAGTTTGACGCTCGATGGAATGAAATAATGGAAGAGTTTGGTCTCGGTGGTGACAATTGGTTCAGCTCCATGTACAATATTCGAGAATGTTGGATTCCTGCATACTTTCGGGACTTTCCAATGGGTGGTATATTTAGGACAACATCAATATCAGAGAGTGTCAACAGTTTTTTTGGTAACTATACAAACTCACATGATAACCTTGTTTCCTTTCTTATGCACTTTAATAGTGCGATGGATAATTAGCGGCATGCACATGAAAAAATGAGCAGTAAAGATGAAGTTTCCTTTCCTCAATTTCGTACTGAATTGCAATTTGAGAAACATGCTTCTTCGATATACACGCACAAAATATTTGCAGATGTGCGGAGGATATTGCAAGTGCTTGTTTCATTTGCCGATCAAAGAAAATTACAGACGACGATGTGGTTTCAACTTATGAGATTGACGATCGTGTAGATGGTGTCTTCACTGTAATATTTCACAAGACAGAGAATACCATTACATACAGCTGCAAGAAATTTGTGAGGGTTGGTCTAGTGTGTTGTCATATGTTTTTTGTGTTCAAGGACTTGAAGTTTAAAGCAATCCTAGATAAGTATGTAATTAGTCGTTGGACTAAGTATGCTTGCTCTGCCACTGTTCTCAGCCTTCATAATGTCAAAACATCTCAAGCAGCTAACTTGAATGATTCACTCTCGCTTCTAAGTCAACAGCTGCACTCGAAGTTTTATAGTTGTTTAGGTCTGGTTGATGGTAACACTGCTCATATGAAGTCATTCTTGAAAGTGATGCATGATTTTGAAGAAAAGTTCCAGACCGACGAAGGTAATGCGCTTACTGAAAATGGAAATAACATCATGTTCGAACATTTTTACGGTTCTTCAATACCGAATGACGTGTCTGTTCGACCACCACTTCCTGTTTCAAATAAAGGGAATGGAAGTAGGATAAAATCAAGAAAAGAGAAAGCTGTGCAGGATGCGATGAAGCCCCTTCGGAAATGCCGCAAGTGTAATCAGATGGCAAATCATGATTCGAGAAATTGTCCAAATAATGTGTTGTAAATATAGACTCATAGACCAATAACTTAAATTGAGTGTGAACTATTTTTATTCTAGTTCTAGAATATTAGATCACATTTTGGTTTGACTTGTTTCTGCATTTTATTTCGTCTCAATTATTTGATTAGTATTGAATGACATGAGTTTGGATGTTTCAGTAGCATGTTTTGCTTCTTTTAATTGCTTACTTTTCTTAACATGTGAACTGTAGTCATGGTGTAATCAATACACATAAGCATAGTTATCTTTGTATATTTATAGGTGTTCATAGATGTTTGAGTTGTTATATTATGTAATGTGAACTTAGTCTACTGGTGCAATCGAAGCATCAAAGGTACTGGAGTATGTATTTTGGTAAGTTGATCAGGTTATTGTACTATGAAGGAATATTGTATATTAAATGGAAATATTGTTGTAGTGTTTAAGTTTGAGGAAGTCTACCAAAATAAACAAATGATTATAGCAAAATAAGCAAATAATTATAGCAAAATAAGCAATATAATATAACAAAATAAGCAATTAATTTATACTCCCTCCGTCCCACGAATGTAGTCTCATTTCATTATAATAATACACTCATTTTAATATAATTGGGGACTACATTCGTGGGACGGAGGGAGTATATAATAAATATAACCCAAATCAATATATAATAATAAATAAAGTTAAATTAATTCGATCCGTGCCTATTAAACCGAGTAGTAGATTCGTGAACAAAATGAATATTATTTAAAAATGGGTACAAATATAGTTATTATTATTTAATTTAAATCACATCAACTTAACTAATATTTTGTTCAAAAAATGTTAAAATAAATTATATTTAAAATTATAAAAAATGATAAAATAATATATTTGAAATAATTTAAACCCAAAATCAAATATTTTGTTATTTTAATTTCGAATTTTAAGTTATTAAATTATCAAATATTTTGACAATTTGAGTAAAAATTCAACTTGAAACTGGAGTTATTATTTAAATTGTTATGTATATTATTCTCAATTATTATTTTTATTTCTGATATATGTACCAAAAATAGCAAGTAATTATGCATCAAATTAAGCAATATAATAAACTAAAAATAAGCAAAAGATCTTAATCAATTAAGCAATATAGAAAAAAAATTAACTAAAAAATAATGATGAAGTTGAGAGTCTATATCAATTATATATACATGTTCAATTATGTTTTTAAGATATGTGCTAATTGAAACGATTAAAAAAATTATGGATGAATAGAGTGTTATTTATAAATTAGTATATATATACATATTTTCTTATTAATATTTTATTAGTTTGGTATAGATACTTTGTTCACTATTCAAATTTAATGCAACATACCAAAATAAGCAAATAATTAAATGAAAATATGTAATTTCGTACTTACCAAAATAAGCAATATATATTACGATCTATATTAAAATTGAAAAACAATCTATATATATAAAAGAAAAATAATTTTGTTATTTTTTCCCAATTCATCCGTAATTTTATTTTATTTCATTTTATAAATTTTGTAAATATATGAATCAATTTGAGATTATTCATTTATCTACTCTCCTACTACCTAATTATTATCTCTTTAATTAACTCTACATAATTATTATCTAATAAATTGATTTATTGAACTTTTTCATTTTTTTTTACTTTATTATCTTTTAATTTCTATTTTAAACACTCCATCAATCCCTCTATAAGCGGATTGCTTGTTTTTTGCACGTAAAATAAGTAAGATGAAAAAATTATGAGGTTCACAAATTTTAAAGGGTTATCTTATACAACCATTTTTTAAGCAAGCTAATTAGTGAGACAACTCGTAAAGGAAAAACAAGTCATTTTTAACGAGACGGATTGAGTATTAATTTGAGACTATTTGGTGAATTTTTACTAAATTGGCATAAGTATGTTGTTTACTATTCAAATTTAAGACATCATACAAAAATAAGCAAACAATTAGATCAAAAATAAGCAATTTGCAACACCAAAAGAATCAATTTTGAAACCAAAATAAGCAAACAATTAGATCAAAATAAGCAATTTGCAATACCAAAAGAAGCAATTTTTTAACCAAAATAAGCAAACAATTAGATCAAAATAAGCAATATGCAATACCAAAAGAAGCAATTTTTTAACCAAAATAAGCAAACAATTAGATCAAAACAAGGAATTTGCAATACCAAAAGAAGAAATTTTGAAACCAAAATAAGCAAACATTTAGATCAAAATAAGCAATTTGCAATACCAAAAGAAGCAATTTTGAAACCAAAATAAGCAAACAATTAGATCAAAACAAGGAATTTGCAATACCAAAAGAAGAAATTTCGAAACCAAAATAAACAAACATTTAGATCAAAATAAGCAATTTGCAATACCAAAAGAAGCAATTTTGAAACCAAAATAAGCAATTTGGAATACCAAAAGAAGCAATTTTTTAACCAAAATAAGCAATATATATATTTCGAACTATATCAAATGGTTAGAAAAACAATTCATATTAAAAGAAGCATCAACTTATAAGAAGAAAAAAAACAATGAATTATTGTAAAAAAAAAAAAGCAATGAATTATAATACTAAAAAATAAAAACAAAAAATAACAGGTAATACAAAATTTAAAATACACTACACTACAACAAAAAAAAAGCAATGCATAATGAAATATCCATAGATAAAAACCAAGCATAAAACCTTTTAAAATCCGAAGTCTAAATTGTAACCATCAAGTATTTCAAAACATATTAATGTATTACTAATTAAGTTTTTGACTTCCTAACTTTCTCAATTTCTCTACAGTAAAATGTCATCAAGCTTAATCGGTCCATCCTCACATGAAAGACGATAATGAAGATTGGATTTCTTGATATTCTTATCCCTAATGTTGTTGTTTTCAGCAGCAAGGATGGATGCACAATATTTAACGCGCATGTAGCGCATTTGTATCTTGCTGCTCTTTCTCAGACCTGTCCTCCATTTATGCTCGTCTCCTTTGTATGTTTCCATATGTCTCATTGTATAGATACCACAATCATAGTTGTTCCTATCAACCCAGGGTAGGTCAAGTATACGTACACCCGCGTTCTTTAACTTCTTTGCCTTTGTAGTCTGGCCATTTTCCAGCATAAAATTTATGAGCATGCCTTTCTGCAAATATTCATGATTTCAAACAGTTATTCAAATAAATAAAATATGAGAAACAAAAGATGAGAAAATATGAACCAAAGCATTATACTTTCAGTTATAAACAACTCACCAAATTTTCTAATATATTGTCATACTTAGCGATATTTTTGTTGTTCGCATTATCAATAACATCAATACGGTATTTTCTCAAATCAACACATATTAAGAAGAAATGCTGGGACTTGATGATTGGGAAGAAAATTTGCAAGAATAAAATTTTCATTATCATATTTACAAATAGATGAACTAAAGTTAAATCAACAATATAATATTTACTCTTATGATTTACCATGTCAATGTTGGCGAGTCTCTTTGATTGATTTCTTTCGATTTTATAACTCAATCTTTCACTGAAGGACTCATACAATCTTTCTACTTCCCAGTGGACAGGTTCATCAATCACTACAAGAAATTTAGTAATAGATAACACCACATAGATAACGGTATTTTTAATAAACCGTTATCTATGAGCGTGTTTTTCAAATAGATAACAGTTAGTGTTATCTATATTAGTGTAACTTATGTTAATGATAACGGATTTTAATCAATCGTAATCTATATATATAGTTATAGTTAACAGTTTTGCAACAACTGTTATCTTTATTAAGTGTTATATAGACATTTTACAACGGTTAATATATACTGTTAACAAATAACCGTTATCTATATTACCACTCTAACACTTAATGTTATTGAACCCTATTCTCTATCATTCTCTTCACAAATTTCGCCCGTAACCTTCAATTTCTCCGGCCGTCATTATTCCCCTCGCCGCCCGTAATCTTTCTGCCCCTCGTCTCTCTCTCGTGCTAAACCTTCGACCTCATTATTCCCCTCGCCGGCCGTCGCTGTCCAGTCGGAGCCCTGCCAAAGGCGGAGCCTTCTCCTCTTCCACCGAACGCGGCAGTCGCCGCCTGCCTTCGCTACTCGCCCGCGGCTCCCCTCGGTGCTCTGCTCCACCTCAGGTAACTCCCTCTGCTCCCTTCGCTCTCTCATCCCTCTAGCTAACTATTCCTTCTCTTTGCATTCTCCATTCGATGTCTTAGCACAAGCCATCACTGGCGCCCGACTGTTTCTGCCAACGGGCAGGTTGCTCCGCCTCCTCTCTCCTTCATTCATTCACTGCGGAGGCTTCACTTAGGTGAGTTTTGGCCCCTCGAATTTTTGTTCTTCACACTACCTTTCCTAAATGTGCGTATTGAGTCTTGATGAATGTTGATTGATGAGTTGGTATTAATTTTCTTTGGAAATTGTCAGAAGATGTGAGAGTGTTGGTCCTTGGGAAAATATATGTGTTTATGCTATTATTTCAGTTAGATGATGTTATTTTTTCTTATTGGCAGAAATTTGAAGTTTTCCGAGTATTTTGATGTTTATATATTTGAGAATTTTGTTCAAGCTTGCTTATTAGAAAGTCTTATCTCATGTTGAACACTCGCAAAGATTCTTTATGGAAAAATACACTCATTTATCGAAGCAGCAGCAACAAATAGTTTAGAGTCGGGAGAATTCATGGCATTGTTGGACTTTGGGTGGCCTCATAAGAACGATGATCACTGCAAGTGGAACGACATTAGTTGCGATGATGGTGGTCGTGTTTCGGAAAGTAGTTATTCTGGAAACCCATCATTAACTTGGTCTATTTGGACTCCGAAAAGCCTAAAATCGTTTGTGATGTATCCTGGTTTGCCTTCTTATTCTTTAGGTGCCTCAGGCTCAGCCTTTCTACCCATCTCCAAATCAATGTCATTTCATTATCTTTGCCAGCCACATCGATTACTAGAAAGGATGACTTCCCAAAGTGTTGTCCCCATCAACTCTCTTATTATCCTTCACGAATCGATTTCATCCTCTTGTGAAAACAAAGCTTTGGCCGCTCATCCAGTAACATTAGCAGAATTTACACAAATTCATTTGCTTATCATAGAACTCATACCTTTTAGGGATGACTAGCCTGTTAAGCATGCCTGCATTGCTTGGTGTGAGCTTCTTTTGGGAGAATCCCCATTGTGAAGCTTGATTGCGCAGGCTTCTGATTTGAATGTTCCCAGCCATATTGATTGTCTTTCAGGTTTTCTTTACATTAACTAATGTGGTTCCCGTATCATGTTGTCTTACATGCCATAAACTTTGTTTTGTGGATGTGAACAGTTATGGAAATAGTTTTCTTGATGTCAAAGTGATCATCAGTTAGTAATTTCAACTTGTTTCCCATGTTCACCTCAAAATCACGAGTTCTGGCACGAAAACACTCACCTGCTCAATGTCACTAGTATGCCTCATCTCCTACTGAACGCAAGGGGCATACGCCAAGTCAAAATTGAATGGTGCTTTGCATAAAATAATTGTGTGAGGTTTTTTCGTGCCACAGGAATACCTCAGCTTCTCTAGCCAACAACATTCTACTTGAGCTACTATTGCATATTATATTCAGTCAGGATCCTACATTATTAATACCTAGTTTGTGAGCAAAATTTTATCTTGTCCATTGTTTTCATGACATGTTAGGCTAGTTATTCAAACAATACGCTTTTATCTTCTCTTGTCGAGCTGCCTTGTTCTTGATTTTCTGTAATCTAAGGTTAGTTTACTTATATGTAGAAACTTCCTTATGGGTTCTAATTGTGCCTCTTATGAATTAGCCACTATAGGCTAATTAGCCAAGTAATATTGGTTGAGGAATGTGATGCAATGATACTTCAAAATTCATATATACTAGTACTGACTACTGACTGACTGTTGCTCTGGAAACTTTAATTTGATAGAGGTGATGACATATTATAGATAGAACCTAGGAATAAGCAAGTATATCTGAAGGCATTAGTTATTCTTTACTTTGTAAGTTGTATAACACAAGGAAGCAAGGTATTTGTGCTGTCCGCAAAAGATTTAGATTTCACAAACATCCTTTGAACCTAATTGGTGTTGCTCCATTTTACAAATGCAAATGCTCTTCAATCACAACAAAACTCATCCTTCCTTAGCCACCAAAATTTATGCAGATTTCTTATTCAATGAATTGTGTATCCTTAATGAAGTAATTAAATAAAGGAAGAAAAACTCAAACCCAACCCTTACATTTCTGGTGTCATTCCACCTGCCATAGCAAACTTCCTCAAACTATCTTGTCTCATTTTATCTCACAACCAATTAAGTGGTGAACTTCCTCCATCACTTGGAAATCTCCTTAAGTTAGAGGTTCTAGATATTTCTCATACTTACATTTCTGGTGTCATTCCACCTGCCATAGCAAACTTGCTCAAACTATCTTGTCTCATTTTATCTCACAACCAATTAAGTGGTGAACTTCCTCCATCACTTGGAAATCTCCTTAAGTTATAAGGTTCTAGATATTTCTCATACTTACATTTCTGGTGTCATTCCACCTGACATAGCAAACTTGCTCAAACTATCTTATCTCAATTTATCTCACAACGAAATATATGTGTTTTTTAGATGCGCTTACTTCAATTTCTGAAGTTGTTGTCGAGTTTTTAATGATCATATAGTTTGGTCCCTATCTTTTATGTATCAAATCGAGTTTTTAATAAAAGTACAATATAAACTTTTAATACCTATTTATTGGTTAGGTACATGATTGAATAACTACTTTATTATTAAAATGGAAAAAACGTGGATGTCGATGAATAGATTATCGCAAGAGTATGAGCTTGGAGTTGAAGCTTTTTTGAGATTCGCTGTAACAAATGGGTGTGACGAAAACTTATTGCCTTGTCCATGTGCAAAGTGTGCCAACACTATTAAGAGAAAAGCTAGTGTGGTAAGGGCACATCTAATATGCAATGGTATGGACTTGACGTACAAGAAGTGGATATGGCATGGTGAGGGAATGAGTTCTTCACAATCAACACGTGATAGTACTTGGATTAACAAAACTGAGACGTGTAGCACAGACAATCCAATAGATATGATTCATGACGCATATGATGCATATCAAGATAATCCAAGTCATTTCAAGACATTGATTGACGATGCTCAGAAATCTCTATATCTTGGTTGTACTCAATTTACAAAATTGTCTGCTACAGTTAAATGTTACAACTTGAAAGCAAAATATAGCATGAGTGATAATTGTTTTAATGATATGCTATGCCTGATGAAAGTTATGCTTCCACAAAGCAACGAATTGCCACCTTCTTTATATGAAGCTAAGAAAACTTTAAGCACATTAGGGTTAGAATATGAAAAGATTCATGCTTGCCCTAATGATTGCATTCTATATCGGAAGGAATATAAGGATTCAAATATGTGTCCAACTTGTGGAGTGTCAAGATGGAAAGTAGATAAAAATAGCAAGTCTTTGTTTGGAGTGCCATCTAAGGTGTTGTGGTACTTTCCGCCCATTCCTAGATTTCGAAGAATGTTCCGAACTAAGGAAATATCGAAGGAACTTACTTGGCACGCCGATAATAGAAATCGTGATGGTTTTCTTCGTCACCCCGCTGATGCACCGGCATGGAAATTAGTAGATAACAAATGGCCTGATTTTGGAAAAGAACCAAGAAATCTTAGATTAGCTCTATCAGCTGACGGTGTTAATCCTCATAATCTGATGAATGCTAATTATAGTTGTTGGCCAGTTGTACTCGTAACGTACAACCTACCTCCTTGGTTATGCATGAAGAGAAAATTTATGATGCTAACTTTGTTGATATCCGGTCCTAAACAACCCGGAAATGATATTGATGTCTACTTGGCACCTCTAATAGAAGACTTGAAAGAGTTATGGGAGAGAGGCATCCAAGTATATGACGGATATCGTGATCAAAGTTTCTTGCTTAAATCTGTTCTTTTGTGGACAATAAACGATTTTCCAGCCTACGGAAACTTGTCTGGGCATAAAGTAAAAGGATATAAAGCATGTCCCATTTGTATGGATAACACATGCTCTAAATGGCTACCGCATAGTCGGAAAATGTCATACACTGGACACAGACGGTTTTTACCTGCATCACATCCTTACCGAAGACAAAAAAAAGCTTTTGATGGCTTTCCGGAGTTGCAGTCTGCCCCAAAGCCATTGAATGGCCAGGAGGTGTTATTGAAAATGCACAAGTGCAGTTGTGTCTTTGGGAAAATGAAAGTGACTAAAGAAGATAGTGGAAGTTCGAAGAAGAGAAAGAAGAAAATGGCAGAGAAAGAGTCGACCATTCCTCAAGTAGAGAACTTGTGTTTTAAAAAGAGGTCGATATTCTTTGACCTTCCATATTGGGAGCATTTATATGTTCGTCACATACTTGATGTGATGCACATTGAGAAAAATATATTCGAAAGTCTTATTGGTACTTTATTGGGCATCCCGGGAAAAACAAAGGATGGATTTAATGCTAGGATGGACTTAGTTGATATGGGTGTGCGGAATGAGTTAGCACCAAATTTTCAAGGTAAAAGAACATTTTTGCCACCTGCATGTTTTACATTAAGCAAGGCAGAAAAGATAAAACTTTGTACTTCGCTTATTGGGATGAAAGTACCAGAAGGATATTCTTCAAATATTAGTAGTCTCGTATCGATGAAGGATTTGAAAATTACTGGGCTCAAATCACACGATTGTCATGTATTGATGCAACAACTGCTTCCTGTAGCTATTCGTGGTGTTTTGCCAAAACATGTGAGGATTGCCATCACAAGATTGTGTCTGTTTTTCAATTCGATTTGTAGCAAGCAGATTGATGTGACGAGATTAGAAGAGCTTCAGACAGAAATTGTCACGACTTTGTGCTTGCTAGAAAAATATTTTCCCCCTTCTTTTTTTGATATAATGATGCATTTAATAGTGCATCTTGTAAGGGAAGTCAAGTTATGTGGTCCAGTATGGTATAGATGGATGTACCCCTTTGAAAGATTTATGAAAATATTGAAGGGATATGTGCGAAATCGTCACCGACCTGAAGGTTGCATTGCCGAATGTTATGTTGCGGAAGAAGCTGTCGAATATTGCTCAGAGTATTTTTCAAACACACATACCATAGGCCTACCTTCAACTAATCTTCATGTCAACCAAACAAGGCCACTCACAGAAGCAACTGTAAGAGAAATTAGTGATGAAGAGTGGGAACAAGCCCATCTATACGTTTTGAGGAACGATGCAGATATTGATTCTTATATTGAGTAAGATATATTACTTGTTGATTTCTTATATATATTTACATTACCGTATATTAACTAATAATAGTTAATTTTATAGGGAACATAAGAAACATATAGCTAATGCCTTTCCTAAGAAATCCAAGATGAAGAAGTGGCTTGAAGATGAGCATAATAAAAAATTTACTACTTGGATACGTGAACTCGTAAGTTATCGTACATATTTTATTAAATATGTATTATCTTATAAATTATTATTAATTTTTTCTATAACTCCTATTAAGGTGTCGAGGACCGTTTCGAATTCACCAGACTCCATACCTGAGAGGTTGAAGTGGTTGTTCTATGGACCTAGAAAAAGTGTTTTAGAATATTCTAGTTACTTGATTGATGGTGTTGTTTTTCATACAAAAAGACGTGATGATGCACGAGTTGTTCAGAATTCTGGAGTTAGCCTAAATGCAAGTGTCATGCAAGTTGCAACCGCGAAGGATAAAAATCCAATTGTGTCAGACATGTTGTTCTATGGAAGACTTGAAGAAATATGGGAGCTTGATTATACTACATTTCGAGTAGTGGTGTTTAAGTGCACTTGGGCAGACAACAAAAGTGGTGTTAGGATAGATGAAACTGGTTTTACCTTAGTTAATCTGAACAAAGTCGGATACAAATCTGATTCTTTTATTCTTGGAAATCAAGCTAAGCAAGTATTCTATATTCAAGACCCTCAAGACGAAGCATGGTCTGTGGTACTTGTTAGCCCCAAGAAACAATTCTCCGAAGGAGATAATCGTGATAACATGGGAGATATTTCTATACAACTACATAGTTTTTCAAGAGGAGTGCCAATACTCGATACAAATATTCCGTCTGATGAAAATGAACCATCATGTGTCCGTGAAGATTGTGAACCAATTTGGGTGGAAAATACAAACTTATAGTCTGAACTATTTGAATATTAAGGTAGATATTCAAATATGTTAGTTTGATTTGTCTTATATTATTATCTACTACTGATTTATAAATCATGTTATGTGTTTGATTATCGTTTTGAAAAATAGTTTGCATTTATGTTTGTTAAGTACTGATTTATAAATCATGTTATTTTATTGTCATAGGTGCTTTTCGTGATGTCTTCAAATGCAAATAATGAATCAACAATTTCGTCAAGAAGTTCAATATCTAGCAAGGCGAAGAGAGGAAAGGTTTGTTTGAATAGAGTTGCAAAGCGAAGGGCTAAAGGGATCATCGAGGATGTTGACTTCAATGCACATGGTCAGCCGGTGGGAAGAGTTGCAACAGAAATGCAAAGTTACATTGGACTTCTTGCCCGTGAGCATGTCAAAGTAAATATCATGAATTGGAGAGAAGTTCCAGATGATGTTAAGGACCTAATATGGGAATCTGTTAAAGTAAGTGTTTATTTTATATTCAATAAATTTGTGATCTTATACATATTTTTATAATGTTGGAGTCTTATTCAGTAATTTATAAATTTATTTCCTTTTAGGCAAGTTATAACGTTCCAGAACAATGGAGATCTAAATGCATGGAATCAGCAAGTATAAAGTGGAGAACATGGAAAACAAGGCTATATAACAAATTCATCAAGCCCAACAAAAATAACTCTGAAAAACTGAAGCAGCCCCCTGCCGATAGTGGCATTCGACCACAGGACTGGAATGAGTTTGTGATTAGTCGCATGTCAGAACAGTTCAAGGTAAATGATGATATCAATTTAGTTATTATTTATTAACTGTAAAAGCATATTACATCACGTTATAACCTCATTGCAGGCATTGAGTGATTTGCAAAGGGAAAGGTGTAAAAAAAATGATTACAATCATCGGATTTCCCGTAAAGGATATGCCAATTTCGCTGAAGAAATCAAGGTATAAACTATAATGTGCTTAATGCTTAAGCTGCTGGCAGCTGGACTTAGTTGGGAGGAATTATATGAATAATTGTTTGTTCATATCAGAATGAATAATTGTTTGTAAATTAATTAAAATATGAATTCTGCACTTGTTCATATCAGAATTTAAAATTAATTTGTTGATATGATATGATGATGATGTATTGGATAGAGATGAAGATAGAGTAAGTGCTAGAATATTGGTGGCCTGGCCCGGCCCCATCCTTTACATAAACTAACATGAATTAAGGCTGCATCTATCTACACTAACTGAAATTGTTTCATTAATAGTGCAATGGTTCTCATCATTGATTTTATTTTTCTTACTGAAGGATGAACTAAAGGGTATAAATGATGATTCTATAAGAGCCGTACTATGGAAGAAAGCAAGATTGTCTAAGGATGGAAAACCTTGCAATGACATTACGAAGGATGCCATTGAGAGAATTGTATGAGAAATAATTTATTTTCAGCTGCATAGTTATTTCATTTGATTATTTAACTTATATAATTTGATTATTCATGATAGGACTTCTATTTACAAGAAAGGGAAGAAGGAAATTTAGAATCAAGCAAAGGGGTTGATGATGTGCTCTCACGTGCTCTTGAGAAACCAGAACGTCCAGGACGTGTTCGAGGTATTGGAGCAGGCGTAA
Organism: Leonotis leonurus; assembly: GCA_026898415.1. Classification (NCBI taxonomy): domain Eukaryota; kingdom Viridiplantae; phylum Streptophyta; class Magnoliopsida; order Lamiales; family Lamiaceae; genus Leonotis; species Leonotis leonurus. The sequence goes on from JAPKLX010001023.1 coordinate 23,092, forward strand.
CTCATGGTACATACTTCAGATCTGTTGGAGGAAAGAAAGAGGAGGTAAATGAAAAATCAGTTCATGAATTGGAGAATGCCAAGAAAACAATTGAAGAACAAGGTGTACACATTGATGCGCTTGATAAAGTTATAGCCGAGTTAGTGGATAGACTTGGAAAAATTGAAGCCAAGGTGTGTGAGAAAGATAAAGTATCTGAAGGATTTGACAGTTGTTCTATGAAGACTACATCAAAAAATGAATATGCTCATGAAAAGGAAATGGTTTTGATTGACATTGCAGCTATCACACCTGTAAGTGTTTCACAATTTAAAACAACCAGAACTAGTTTTTTTTTTCTTTCTAATATATGTAAAATTAACTTAAATTATTATACAATTATTTATTTCGTAGGGTACATCGGTGGCACTTTTACTTAATGGATCGACCAAAACTACTGTAGCTTATGGAACAGTGGCTGTTGTTGGCGGTCTACTACATGGTGTTCCTATGCCACAAGATTGCTATCGTGTCTCCATAGATGAAGTGGTTGATGGTGATGCACTTTTACCATTTCGTGTCTCAGATGACATTGCCACAGTTGGAAGTGCACTTGGAACACACGTAGCATGGCCTGCTGATTTTGTAGTGGAAAGATCAAAAAAGGTAACTTTAGTTTTTATATATATTATCAGATATTATTTTAATAGATGAATATGAGATACCTCTAATATATATATCATGTATAATCCTTAGATACCTTCTCCATCCAAAAAGAAAGTTGGGAAAAGACTGTTTGAGGAAACCGTTACAAATGTAGCCTCTTTGCCTGCATCATTGAGAGCACTGCACATTATTATGGAGAGATCATATAAGAATGGAAAAGGTCTGCGTGTTGATATGGATGTTGAAGTGTTTGGTTTAGATGTTGCTATTTGGCTACTCTCAGAAGATGTTGTTCCTTTCTGTAACTTGGACCCGATTACTGGAAATTGTATTCTTGTTTATATCTGGTGAGACTTTCTTTGAACATGTCGTTAGAATTTTTCAAGAATATGATTATGTTGTAATAAAGTTATTTTATTTTTATTGCAGGCACTTATATAGAAGTATCATGGATGATAAAATGAAGGACCAGTTTCTATTTGTTAATCCATTTAGCACATCCTTTACGAGAAAATCAAAAAATGAGGATAGAGCACGTGCTTTAGCAGATAGGTTGCTTAGTGCAACCTCAAACCACCTTGTATTTGTGCCGTGCAACGTGGGGTAAGAGAATAAATTTTCCGTTCATTTAAAACATATAATCTTACATGATTTGACATGTTAATTTGTTACTTGTGTTGAACTAGTGTGCATTGGATTCTTACCATCATTGATCCTAAGCAAGATAAAGTCTATCTGATGGATCCCCTCACTCATCGAAATCGTGATAGAAGTTGGGTAACAGTGGTTGATACGTAAGTGCAACATTTTTAATCAATGAAATTTTTATTTTTTTCCTACATGATGTTTTTCTTAATATTAATAATGTTGTTCTTCTGAAGCGCAATGAGTATTTTCAAGGCAAATAAGAGAGAGAAGATGAAATTCAGAAAAACATCGACTTGGATTAGTATAAAGGTGTGTATTTTTAGTTTAGCTACAATGTGTGCACTACATATATAGTAATGATTATGTTTTGAAAATGCAGTGTCCGATACAAAACGATGACAAACAATGCGGATTTTATGTGATGAGGTTTATGAAAGAGATTGTGGAAAAGCTTCAAAATGATAACTCTATGTGTTTGGCATCAATGGTAAAAGTATTTCATACTAAAATTTGAATATATAGTTAGTCCTTATTATTGAAGAAAAGTTGTGTTATTTTGATTTCTTATAGTCCTGGGATGAAAGCTATTCTGAAGTTTTGATCGACGAGATTCGTGAGGAATGGGCTAGTTGCGTTCTTGACTATGTCTGAGATTCGTGATAAGGTATAATTAATGTATATTTCAGTTTTGGGGTGTGATTTTGCTAGTCTTTGGGGGCTGTATTAGTTTGGTAGTTAGTATATGTTTAAATTATGATATGATGATGTCAATCTCTCTATTGTTCAAATGTGCAGCTCGATTTCAGTTCTTGCATTTGCTATGATAATGGTTATGCCTATCTCAAGGTGCTCTACGTTTTTGCTTGATTCATGTGTGTTAGAATTGAACTGTTTGTGTTTAGGGTATTCCTTTTAGCCTTTAGGGTTCTACTTTCACCTTGAATATAGTTTAGATGACCTAGGGTTTATCGAGGTACTAATTTTAAAGCACTGCGCACAATAAACGCTCGCTCTTTATGCTTTCCCTGTTGGTAGTTTGCTTCGTTTTTTTTCCCATAGCCATCGTATATGATGATCATATCATGATTTGGTACTCATTACAGGAAGTACTATTATAGCGCATTATTATAGATTTTGCTGCCTGTATTTAACCTGCTTGAATTTTGGATTTTCAGAAATTAGTTCCGGGAGTGTCAGCACAGCTTCTTGAGTATGATAAAAGGTTTGAGCAGTACGGGGATGAGTTTAGTTTCTATGACTATAACCAACCTGAGGATCTTCCATTGGCATTGAAGCACTCATTTCCAGTCGTAGTTGCAGATCCTCCTTACCTGGTATAACTTGCTTTCCTCAAGAATCCTTTTATGTGTTGAGGTTGAAGTACTATTAGGAGAATGCTTACTTCTTAGATCGGTTTTATGTTGTCAATGCCGACAAGTCTACTTGGTAGAATTCACTGCATTAATTAAGGCTACATTTGGTTTGAGAAATCTAGAATTTTTGGGTTTAGAATCAAAGGGCTTGTTAAGCATGGAGTTGTTTCTAAATTTTTAATCTTTGTGTTGTTTATTGATTATTATTTAATTTCATTCCTATTACTTTTCAGGTGCAATGTGAAGAACTTTTTTTGTGAGCTTCATGGATCATAGTAGCTAGTGTTGGAATATATTTTGACATATGTTTAGGTGCTTGTAAAGACGAACTAAACGAGTATACTTTTGTTTGAAGCGCATTTAATTTGCTATATTTGGCTTGTAGTTGAATGTTTGGATGGTAGAAAATATTTTAAACAGGTTTAATATGAAATTATTTTGTGTCTTTCGTTATATTATTAATTGTTATTTTTTAAATATAAATTGAATGATAAGAAATTTGAATATTTAAGATAACGATACAAAATCGTTATCTAAGTGACCAAAAGTGTAATCTAAAGATATAATACGTAGTATATATAACAAGCATTTTATAACGCCAAACAACTGTTAACTATATGACTAATAAGCGTTTTCTAAACTAACAATACAAAGCGTACAAAATACATTACATAACGCTAACAACCGTTATCTATATCTTTAAATAGATAACGTTATTCAATCGATATGTACCTGAAAAAAAACGTAATCTAAGTGTAAAATAGATTACATAAAAAATATCAATGGATAACGATTTGGACTGTAATGTAAAGTACATATAGATAACGCCACATTGCGTTATGTTTACATCCTAAACCGTTATCTATGTACATAATAGATAACGGTGTCTACCGTTATCTATGAGCGTGTGCACATAGATTACAGCAGTATATTTAACACATTTTTGCACGTATAGATAACGGCATTTCGCCGTTATCTATGAGCGAATTTCTTGTAGTGAATGATAGTGTGCAGCTGGGTTTTTTTCCCAAAAAATATATAATAATATAAGACATACTCATTACTTGTTAAGTTGAAAGAAATAAATTATTTTCGATATGCTTACACATGGGTTTGTCGTTGCAAAGAACCTCAATGGTGAATCTACAGCTCGCATATTTTCCTTGTAGTTCAGAATTATGCTCCAGACATCCAGCACTGCACTACTAATGAACAAACCTTGTCCCATGGTTAAGATCTCTCTTCTCCTTAATTGGACATGACCATTTGTGAACAATACCTTTTCACTTGTTCCGATAACAAATACAACCGCACTTAAATAAAAATTAGATATAATTTAATTCAAACTAAATATATACGCAACTGAAACTTACATTTTCAAAGGATTATTAAGTAATGCATAGAAACACAACTCTCGATCAGTTTTTGAAAGTCTTTCGGATGAATCAATTGCTCTAGCAACAAGAGGAGATGAGAATTTTCCTGTTTTCTTCAACGTGATTCTGTTTCTTCGCACCATTTGGTGATTAGTTACATTAGTCAGCACCTAAAATATAATGATAATTTTTACATTATTGTATAAAATTATTATACCATTTAATTTATATGGACAAATTATGATAAGTACCTGATTCTTTTCCTTCTGCTGAGGGTTCTTCTTGTTTAAACTTTGATATACCTGTTCATTATTACATATCTAAATGCAATAAATAAAAATAAATCAAGTACATATTGTACCATTATAAACCTCACAAAAATATATATTTCACCAACAATTTCTTACTTCTCCATTTGTGCAATTTACTTGAAAACCATCTTCATGTATATCAGCTTCTGATTGCATTTGAACCTAGAATTTCAGTTAAATATAAGTATATAAGATGTTATTATTAATATTAATAATCTTGATATTGTATCAAGCAACCCTTACAAATAAAAGAATAATTTATTAAACACATACCTCCTGCACATTTCCTGTTGCAACTAATTCACTGTCCTTCAGTATATCAACTTCATTTTTGTTAATGTTTGCATCCAAGTCCGCCTCATGGTTATTCAGTAATTTAACAAAACTTTCAATTCCCTAATATCACAATAATTAAATATAATATTTAACTTTCCATAATCAAACATTAAAACATAAAGGTGCAAACAAGTTCATAATCTGAACAGAATAAATGTTTCTTACCTTTTTTGGGTCATCTGCATCATTGTTTGTTGCTTCATTGTCCATTGTGAAATCATCTTGCGTAAGTCCAAGACTAAACTTTGGAATATCATTGGCTCTTTTAAAAAACTCGATTCTTTTTGCTTGTGCCTCTTCTATATCTTCCAGCATTCCTTCAGCAACTTTCCAAAACTCAGCATCCGTTTGGGTAGATATGTATTGTGATTCTGATGGTGTTTTCCCACTTACTAATGCACCATTGTTGCCGCCAATCAAATTTTGTGTTGCTTCAATCATTTGTTTGTACTGAATATTACACTTCATTATCGCTCGGGCGTCTTCGACCATTCCCATCAATTGAACCATTTTTTGTGCAACCCCTTGCGCTAATGATTTGAAATCGTTAATGTACTTTTCGACGACATTGTCTGATGTGTATTCCTTATGCATTACGTGATTCACATTTGATTGTCAAATATAACTTGATATATCCATTGCCTTATCAGGATATCCTCCACCAAAACCTCCAGAATTGATCTCAGCTGATTGGCGCATTCTTAGCAATGAATTATTCCAATTAGCAACAGTTGGGAAAGATCTTGGTATTGTTCTATAATATAGAACAACTCTATCCACATATAATGCCTATAATAAAGATAATTGATCAAAACGATTAATAAATGTCACAATATGAAATAGATAAAAAAAATAAGCAATAAATTATACCAAAATAAGCAATAAATTAGACCAAAATATGCAACATAATGACAAATTTAAATCTTTTTCAAGAATTGTAAATCACTCTATACTTGAGATATTAAAATTTAAATCATAGTTTACTCAACCACAACTCACTAACTTCTTATTTATTTATATTTTGTTGCTTAGTTTTATTCATAATAAACATAAGTATTGGAAACCATATTAATGCTTTTATGCAGCTTTAAGGTATTATAAGCAAATAATTATGTCAAAATAAGAAATATAATACACCAAAATAAGCAATTACTGTATATCTAAAAAATATATCAAAAATTAATTTAAATTAATAAAAAAAAGTTCAGCTAATTCGGTTTATATTTAACATACAATATATATACACATTCTCAACTACATTCTTAAAAAATTTATAAAAGTTTATTAATTTACAATTTTTTGACCAGAAAGTTTTTTGGCTAATGTATAATTTAATATTTCTTTAATAGGACCATGAGACAATAAAAAACACCAAATATTTTGACTCGTACAATATGTAGCATTATCACATATTTTTGCATGAATAAATGTCCTATTTGTGCAGTTGTGTGGAAATAGAAGTATTATTTATTAAATTTAAGTAAATATTTTAATTATTATTCAAAATTCTCATAATATATATACCAAATATGAAAATAATTATATCAAAATGAACATTTTTCATCACGAAAATATGCATTGTATTCACATTATCAAAGATATCAAACTCAAAAAAATCATTCGAAATAAAATAAGCAATCGATTATATATGAAATGAGCAATGAGTTATACTAACAAATTCAATTATTATAACTATGAAAACAAAATAGTAGACAGTATAGACTAAAAAATTATTAACAACCAGGAAAACAAACAAACCATGCGTAACATTATAACACTCAAAACAAATTTCAGAAAATGACGTACCGTTTTAAAGAGATTCGGTCCAACAAAGGAGTTATTCTTGTTCTTATCCCAACTCAATTTATGCTCGATCAGACATTTAACTACGAAATCTC
>JAPKLX010001131.1:0-26336 GCA_026898415.1 Leonotis leonurus
CTGTCCGGGGTCTGCCGGAATCTGTTCGAGGGCTTGCGAAGCTGTCCAGAGCTGTTCGCAGTCGTTCGGGGCCTGCTCGAGGTCATCCGACGCTGTTCGGAGTCGTGCGGGGCTGTTCGAGGCTGCTTGAAGCCGTTCGGGGCCTGCTCGAGGCCAACCGAAGCTGTTCGAGGAAGCTCACGGCTGTACAACAGCCGTGCACCACTGCTCCCTTATTCGTTAGGTATTCTCTTATTTCTTCTTCTTTTTGCCATGTAGATTACAGATTAGGATAGATTGCATATCTATATTCATCTAAGACTTAGACGTGTTCTATCCCTATGACATGCTCTTCTAATGTTCAAAGTGCAGCACCTAAGTTTAGAGTTAAGCATTCTAAGTTCAAAATCAGTTCTTAAGTTCAAAGTCCATGCTAAGTTCAATCTAAAATCTGTTTTGCACGTGTAATATATATTCCTAAATTTAGCTTTAAGAGGCATGATCATAAGATGCTAGAGCTTCAAGTCCTTACCTCAAAGCTGTCTCTAACTCTCTTCTCCCGATTCTTCTTGTTCCAATTTTGGCAGCGTTTTGGTGTGAATGATATTTGGGTGTGGTTTAAGTTAAAATCTTTCCCCTTTATATAGAGGATTGAATCCCCATTCTTTACTAATCTTATGCATTTGCTTCTTCTTTTGGACTTGCAGTCATGGGCAATTGGTGGAACTTGAAGCGTCACTGTGCAGCTAGGATTAGTAGGGAGCAGTTGCATGCTAGTTTCTGATTTATGGAGAATCTGAACAGTTGCACGCTTATTTCTATGACATTCTGAACCATTATTATGTCTTATGTATATATATATATGTATTACGTATGTTTTTATATATATAGTACATCTTATTTTCCTTTGGGTTTGTTATAATTAACTAAATCAATTTGGTTATATTTTGGTAGTCCAATTTCTTAGGCCCAATATAAATAGGCCTCGATAGCATTCCATGTTCATGGCCCACTATTACAATTTCCTTAATTTACATACTTAAATAAACCCCAATAAATAGTATTATTTACTCCAGCAAACAAATGATAAATATATGGACTGAGTTAAATTAAATTTTTATGATGACTATACGTTCGGAATTTGCTTGCCAATTGGATTATTATTACACTAATTATTACTAATCATACTTCTCATTTTAAACAAATAAGTATTTGTACTAATTATAATACTAATAATGGCACTAATCATATTAGGCATTAATCACCCTCAATGAACATCCTCGTAAATGTAATTAGATTAAATGATGACTTTAACTATTTAATTACTACAAGTGTTTGTTATTCTCGATCTATTTTCAAAAATTGGTCTCGTAAATTTAATCCAAGTACGAGAAATTTGAGAAATTTTAGAGTTTAAGAAAATTTATTTAGGATTAAAAGACGGGATATTACATCAGATGTCTTGTTCAGAATTCATTCAAAACACATAAAATTCATAATATGTCTTCTTCAAACTTCACTCCAAATCTTAAGCCAAAAAACAAATTACATTCTTCCAAAATTTCTTCACTTCATGTGAAACAGCCATATAGACTATTTCTTATGGTTCTTCAGCAACCATTCCACATATTGAGGCTTTGCGATATTCGGCATTCCTTGGAAAATCTTCAATTTGTCCGCTTGAGCCCCGAGTATGCCACACACTTCAAAGCGATCCTCCATTCCCAAGTTTGGTATGGTAGCAAGTGCTTCAAAAGTTCCCTCTAACGCCTTATTCAAACGAGCTTCATATGCCAGACTCTCGACCAAAGATGCAAGTCTCTCATCAGTTTTCCGACCAATATCGGCCAAAATGTCACAAACTGTAGAGATTTGATCTTTACCATTCGTTTTTTTCCGTTTCAGTACGGGTTCTTCAGTTGACTTGCCCGCCGTGGCAGACATACTTTCATCAGCGACATCGTTCTCATCTAAATCCTCTAAATTCATGTTGTAATCCATTCCATTATAACCTTCTTCATTGACATCTTCTGAGCTTCGGATATCATTCCACGCGTCTCCATGATCCCCAGCATTTTCTCCATTGACACGATCCTTCCCGAAAATCTCTTTCCAGTCTTCGTAATACGGCCAACGTTTATACCGCATTGTACGAGCGTTTGGATCAGTCTACAAAAAAACACACATAAATATAAAAATAACATTTAAAATGTTATGAGTTTCAACTAACGTGAATGTAATCAACATACCTTCACGATATGGTCCCATGTTTCATCTTCACAGTCTATTTTATAAGTTCCATTAACGTTGAAACCAACGCCACTTCGGCTAAGGATGTTAGAAAGAGAATAATAATTTTTCTTCCAACTGAATAGCTTACTGTTAATATGGGGGGATGATCTCAAATCAGTATTTGGAAAATGTATCTTCATTGCTTCCTCTAACCTCCCCAGATACCCGGCTCTAAAGCCATTATCACTTCTCCAGCCTTCCGTTATCAATGCTTTGAGTGATGTTATAAGGTAAGACTCCTCACTTTCACTCCAACTTCTACGACCCTTATCTGTTTTCTTAAATTTTCCTTGATGAGAAGTACTACCTATAGGTTGAAATGTGAATTTGCAAACTATAATTTAGAAGGTACATATTTTAGTAGGCACGTACTTTAGAAGGTGAAAACGTATATAACTTATATAGTATCATTCCTTATGTATTGAAATGAACTTTGAAAAGAACAATATAATTTCCATACCTTCTTGCACAGTAGACATGTTTGAAAATGGAATATCCAAAGTACTTAAGTAATTCAAAACAATACCTGCAAATATATGATATTACTTCACAATATATGCTAGTACTTCAGATTACAATACTCAATAATTTTGTGCAGCAATCATAAATATATGCAGCAACTCAGATTACAAATACTTTTGTGCAGCAATCATAAATATATGTTATAGGAAGCCAATACTTTTGTGCAGCAACTCAATTAAAAATATGTGATACTTGTAATGATTAATCATAAATATATGAAATATTAAGAACTTATAAGTCCTACGCAGCCCATCAATTTGTGTAAGAATCGACCTCATATGCAGCACTACACTTCAAACTTTCATTTTTATAATGGGAGACGTTTATCTGCAAGATTTTTTTTAACTAAAGTAATGTACTACATCCATAAAGACTCACAGGAACGGAGAAGTACTAGATCATTCGTTCCGATTCCTTCGCCGGCTACACCTCACCTCCTACCAATCAGCAATCCTATAGATCGACTCAGCGTTCTACAAATTGTGAAAATGAAACCCTCGATCTTATTTTTCTAAATTTGGTTTTCAAAAAGATGCAAAAGAACTTTTAAACATCACCTGAATATATGGATCGCTCGGAAGTCACGGAAGTCACCCTTCACCTGATTTCAAGCAATCTCCGACCACACTACAGTAACCCTACCAATTTCTTCTTCTCGTCGTTACGTATTGGGGGGAAAAGATATTCTGTGAGATATTACCACTTTTTCTTAATTGAATGGCATTTTAGACAATTACTCAAAATTATAAGGGCAAAATCATAATAGCACACTTTTATCTTGATGATAAACCAACCTACCAAACAAGAAATTAAATTTATCTTGATGCTTAACTTATCTACCAAACACAAACTCATATTAAACTTAACTCCTCATATCCTAACTCCCCATACTAAATTTAACCTATCCACTCTCATCCTAACCTATCTACCAAATGGACCCCTAATATATTATCACAATGATGCAATAAAATAAGTCGTAAAAGGCATAATAGTAATAATAATACATAATAGTAATTTTTTTTTTTTTTTTACAAAATCTCACCCCTTATTGCACGCTGAGAACGACATCTTATATAATAAAAATATGAATGTATTTTGTAGGCATGCATAGTCATATTTTTCACTTTAAAATTTATTTTCATTAGATATAATTTGTATACTATATCCCTTATATATGTAGCATGGTAATATGGAGACATAAAATAAATAATACTCCTTAAATATGTTTGGCTATTATTCGATATATGGAGTGACGCATCGCGGCATAAGGAGTAAAATTTACAAGTTTAATGAGTGAATACACGAGCAAAATACATGGAAATGCATGCAAATTATTTAAATGCGCACCTTATAACATTTTAAAATACAAGTCCCAAATTAAGTTTTTCATATAAATTGTTTAGAAAGTGTATTTCATAATTTAAGTCGAAAGCACAATTCACATGATTGTGATATGTGGATGTAAGAAAAAGATTCTTAACCTGTGAAAAGGAATGGGGATAACGACAATTAAAATTCCCCCAAGAAATTAAAAAGTACAGAAAGAATAACAAATGTCATAGAAATAGTGAAGAACCGGATGATATGTCGACTGAATAATATATGTATATTTAAATCCAAAGTGATGTGGATAACAACAATTGTATATCACATGAACTTATCTGAAATTAATGTTCTCCCCATGCAAATCGATCATTGATAAATAGTAATAAATATGGAATATAAGAATAAACATTATCTCATTTAATTTAATTAAGTGGCAATTAATAATGATAGCCGTACATTTCAACTAATTTCGTATCAATTTGGCGTTGCATGTGTTTTATGATACTCCAGTACTACTTATAATTAGTTATCATTATAAATTTATGATGATAATACCATGTTTTTCCGAAATGGACTAGGGATTATGTTTGCAAGTCCCCCAAATACTCACTTCGTCCCATTAAAATTAGTCTTATTTGATCATGAGTATTTTATTGATTGTAATAGTACCAATTATTCAGTAAAGATATTGCATTATGATCCTTTTAGTTACAAATTCAACTATTTAAAACTTTGGTTTCATAAACCAATTATGAAGTTCTTTCTCTTGCAACTTTGAAAACATTATGTCCATTGTTTCTAGTCGCATTTCCAATTTCCTCATTTTTGAAAAGATCGATGGCGAAAATGGACAAAATTTTGGTGGTAAAACAACCAACCAGCCAACTGGGCCCTCTAAATTTACTTAAATACCCGTCTCATAAGCAGTACCTGTACTACTATCCTACCGATCGACTTGGTTAATCACCCAACAACGTGTCATCTTCATATAAGCTTAACTTATTATTGCATTTCTAAGAAAAACAACATATTTAAATACTAATTAATTCGATTAATTATTAAAAATAATATATTGCAATTCTGGTAATTATGGCACACTTCTTTCCTTTCCATTTGTTTCAATATTTCTTTTTTTTAAAAAAAAAAAAAATTGGATTACATTAATGACCGCGTCACGAATAATTTAAATACGATACTTATTACCTTGGTCATTAACTTCACTGTCAATACGCACGTCATTATTTCTTATTTATAATTTGGAAAGTTCCCCCTCTAAAAGTTTCCGGCAGGCTAACTTCAGCTGCATAGGTTTTTGGATGTTTTTAGCATTCTATTCGTCTCTATTAAAATAACTAAATTTTCATTTTGAGTTCTTCCACATAAACTGGTGCTAAAACTATTTAAGTGTTTTTTTTAAAAAAAAAGAATTATTATTACCTCTTCAAAAGATGTTACTACCAACTCTTTATCTTTTCAACCACTTACATCTTATGACAAATTAATAGGCATAATTATATAAATGTCCTATTTTATAATTTCTATGTGATAAATGCTTTACTTTTAAAATTTATTGGAAATATATCAAAAATTACTATTTTAACATTACTAACTATCATACTAGATTTATAAAGCATGTTGTATTTTTATATATATTAGATTAGATTTTTAAAGCATGTTGTATTTTTATATTTATTAAATTTTTAAAGTATGTTGTATTTTATATTTATTTGATTTTTAAAGCATGTTGTATTTTATATTTATTTAAGTTTTATATTTAATAGGTAATTTAATTGAATTTGATACATGAAACTAACATATTAAAAAAATATATAGGAATATAATGAGAATGATAAACCTAGGGTAAAAACACAATCACATTTACCAAAACCCGACCGGCTGGGTTTTACTAAATTTATTATTTTTTTAATTTTTAATTTTTCTATAAGAAAACATGTTTTATTTTTTATGTTATTTATTTATTAGAATGTATTTAATATGTAATTTAATTGAATTAGATTGAATAAATACACGAATTTAATAATTGTACTTTACGTTTATATACTTTCACCCGTACATCTAAACAATAAACTATATTTTTATAATTAGAAAAGCATCAAAATATCAATATAGCAAAACCCAGTCGCGAAATTACCTAGGGAAAGCAAAACCCGGTCGTGTCACATCCTTCGTGTATAAATCATAACTGGGTTTTGAGATTTGTTTAGGTTTTGACGACAGGGTTTTTGAGAATATATTATATGTGTTATTATCATTCTAAATTAATAAAATTTCATCGTCAAAATTCATATAAATATATAAATCCAGACGGTTGAACATAAACACGTTATTTTGGCATAAAAAGTGACCAGATTTTCATAAAAATATATGTTTTCACGATAGGGTTTTAGCTCGTTGACCTCATAACACATTATTCTTGAAAACTACGGGTTTAGATTTTGCAAGACCTCTTTCGCTTGGCCAAAGAAGCACTTCGTGTGGATTTCTCTTTCCCTTCTTCTTTTCTTCTCACTTTCTCATTCTCTCTCATTTTTTCAACTAAAATGTGTTATGCTATGAAAGTGACAGTGAAATTTTATATATAATAAGTATGTGGGGTGTTGAGTGCAAATATGACATATCAATTGTAAATATTATCGTATTAAAAATTAATGTCTCGATTGTCGTCTTGATTATCGATTATTTTTCCAAATAAATTTCTAATGTAATATATTATTTTTAAAACAATTTCTTAGTATTTTAACTATATTAATTTCAGATGTCATATTAATTTCAAAAATAATAATAAAATGTCTTAATTGTCGTCTCGGTTATCGTTTTTATTTCGAAAAAATTATGAAATTGATTTAATATTTTTAACATAATTTCTCAATTAGATGTAATATTATTTTATTTTAACTATTTTTATTTCAATTGTTATATTAATTCCAAATAAAATAAGAAAATATATATAATTAATACTTAAATCCAAAAATAACATAATAATTATCAATCATTTGCATTATTTCACAAAAATAAGATAAGTCTAACTTTGACTAAGAATATTTTAGATAGTTTACAATAAAAGTGACCACTTTTTATATATTTTTTTACAAAAATGATATTTTTTATTTTTACTTTATGTAATAGAGCATTTTTTATATAGCACCCAATTTAATAACCGTATAAAAAAGAAAATGAGCGAAATGAAGGGATAGTACTTGATATTTAGAGTCATGATAACGTGCATGGGCGATTTAACAAAATATATTGGGATCTTTCCACTTATTTGATTTTTTTTAATTTTAATTCAACTTTTAAATCTTTGGAAATTAAATTACGCATTTTTAGTTTTTTTGTAATTAAAATTATTCTATTATTTTTGGGGATAAACGTGATGTGATTATTAACGTAACAAATCATTGACGAAATAACATTGAATATTTTTAACGTAAAAATTTATGATTTAACTTGTAAACATTTAAAAGTCAGGTTAAAATTATAAAAGTGAAATAAGCTTATAATTTATTTTACTAAAATTAGAATTTTTAAAATAAACTATGTTGACTTAGTAGTTGTATGATTATATTTTAATAGGAAGATCTTGGAGTCAAATTCCAATATCAACATACTCACTTATCCACGAAAAATGTAATTTTAGAAAGTTAACATGAATGTTTAATAAGATTGAAAATATGTTTTTAATGAAGAATGAGTCATAAAATACAATAAATATGAAATTTAAAATATTAATTTTTTTATATAAAATTATGTTTATAAAAGATAAAAAAAAAGTACACTTACTTTATGTAGATGGTCCAAACAAATACATACACATTTGTATGAAAATGAGTAGTACAGTGTGCGCCAAAGGGGAGGCCACGTGGACGGCCAGATCTATGCGTGAATAGTATGGAATCGGAATCTGCCCTATATATACCCCAGACCCCAAGGAAGTCTGTCATCACTACTCATCAGTATATGTTATATCTCCTCCTAACTCCTCACTTCTCTTCTCACAACCAGCTCTTCTATTTTGAAGAGCCCCTCCTCAAGTGCAGCCCCTCAAGGAAGGAGAATAACAAACTGCATTCTCCATTTTTATTTCTTCAAGCTCCACTTGGAACAAGTGTAAGCTAGATTCATTCCTTCATCTTCTTCTTTCTTCCTTTCATCTATCTCTCTCTCAACTCGTCCAATTCCGATGAGTAGTTTAAGAGGGTTGATCTTGCTGGATCTTGTTAATAACTATTCTCACCTACTTAGATCTACCCTTCTTAACTCTTCAAAATTGGATTTTTAGCTTCTTAAAAATCTTGTAGATCTATACATAGAGCAAGAGCAGCTATCAAAGTGTACTGCCGGCCACGTCATCTTTTGTGGTCGGGTCGGGTCGGGTCGGGTTAGTTTCCTATAAAGCCCAGCCCATTTCTTAAGGACCAACGGGCCAACCCGGCCTTAGATATAAAAATAAAAATACAAGGATAATCGAACTCGACAAATTGTGCGGACCAATAGTTGGTTTAATTAACGTACGATAGAATAAATTCTTACTTGAATCATATAAGATGTTTTTTTCATATTATAATAATAGAGTGTACTCTAAACTTGAGTTAACATAAACAAAAGGGTAACACAAGAAAATATAAAAGTAAAATATTGAAAAAAGATAATGAAAGGCTCCTACGTATAGTTGGCTATTAGCACAAAGCCATCTATCATCGTAGTAACTTTCTTGCAATGTTCGAGCTTAGTTTTACTTTCTTAATGTAAGAATTCTGGATTTCTTTGATCGGCCATAAGTGTTACTTTCTACTGCTTTACATGAATCTCTATGTGCTGGTATCAGTGTCCTTGGAAAAGCACAAGAAAAAGTTTTGTTAAGTCAGCCATAAAAGTTGAAAGTTTGATCTAACACATCTCTATGTCACATATTGGTCCAACTATGCTCTTTATTTTTCGAAATAAAAGCGTCGTTCTTTATTCAGACTTTTTTATGATGTGTTATAACTACTTATTTTGCTGACTGTTACAAAGTGCGTGAAATTCTTCTGAGCGATGATGGTGGTGGATTGATTTCTAAGTTGTGCTTGTTTTGTTCTCTTTCTATAGGCAGTAGAGTAAATTCAAAGATGACGGTTACACCGAAGATCTCTATCAACGATGGAAACCTCGTGGTTCATGGGAAAACCATACTTACCGGAGTTCCCGAAAACATCGTGCTCACCCCGGGATCCGGTGTCATCGCAGGTGCTTTCATCGGCGCCGCTGCTTCTCATAGCAAAAGTCTTCATGTCTTCCCAGTTGGTGTCTTGGAGTAAGCACTGCACTATCTCAAATTGTGATTTGTTTTGTTTCTACTAGTGCTTATTAGTCTCTAGCTTTTGAAGTGTATATGGACTTGTCTTGGCTGGAAGCATATTTAATGATCATCCATCAATCTATGTATGCATGAAGTTGCTTTAATACATTGTGAAGAAGAGTGCAATTGATCAAGAAGACTGATAATTAGTCAGTTTGAGTCCCTTTAGGAAATGTTAAGTATAGTTATCAGGTCTAGCCATCTAAGTTTCCTCTGTGTAATGTACCAGGGACGTGCGGTTCATGTCGTTGTTTCGTTTCAAGCTATGGTGGATGACCCAGAGAATGGGAACATGTGGGAAGGATATTCCACTGGAGACGCAGTTCATGCTAATCGAGAGCAAAGACACTAGTGAAGGCGAAGATGCCCCCATTATCTACACTGTTCTTCTGCCTATCCTGGAAGGCCAATTCCGTGCAGTTCTTCAAGGCAACGACAAGAATGAGATGGAGATATGCCTTGAGAGTGGTGAGTGATTCATATAATGTTGAGAATTCATCATGAAAGAAAGAGTTTAAAAGAATAGGAATGAGCTCGTCTTTTTGTTGCAGGAGATAATACCGTTGAGACAGACCAAGGACTTCACCTTGTGTACATGCATGCTGGGCTTAATCCTTACCAAGTCATCGATCAGGCTGTGAAGTGAGACCTCGTTTCTTAGTTGCTAAGCTTCCCTAAACTACATATGCTTGTTATGAAGTTGTATTTATTAAAATTTGTACTTTGTCGAACAGAGTTGTTGAGAAACATATGCAGACATTTCATCACCGAGAAAAGAAGAAGGTACAAATAGGTTCTGATGCGTTTACTTACCTTTTAAAGGCAAAGTAACCAAGTTTTTGCTAATTATTCATGTTTTGAACTCCTCTTAGTTGCCTGCATTCCTTGACTGGTTTGGATGGTGCACATGGGATGCATTTTATACTGATGTCACTGCTGAGGGTGTTGAAGAAGGACTCATGAGGTACGAGGGTGTCGAAAATGATAATAACGTAAAAGAATTGGGCTTTCTGTATAGCTTGGTGAAATCATATCTCGTTGTACAGCTTGTCTAAGGGAGGCACACCTCCACGCTTTTTGATCATCGACGATGGTTGGCAGCAGATTGGAAATGAGGCGAAGAATGACCAGAATTGCGTTGTGCAAGAAGGAGCTCAGTAAGCCAACTACTATCTCAATTTCTTAGTATTTTTTAACTTACAAGTTACAACATTAAATGTCAAGAGATATCTGACCTTTATGTGTAAAATTTTCTATTCTTAGGTTTGCAAACCGACTAACAGGAATAAGAGAGAATGTAAAGTTCCAAAAAGGAAAAACTGATGAACATGACTCAGGTCTGAAACATGTTGTGAAAGATGCCAAAGAACAACACAGTGTGAAGTAAGTTGTTCAACTTGCTTCTTTGGGATAGTTTGTGCATTTGTTGTATCATTGTGGACTAAAATGTCATATCTACGACAGGTTTGTTTACGTGTGGCATGCTCTAGCGGGTTACTGGGGTGGAGTCCAGCCTGCAGGTCCGGGATTGGAACACTACGACACTGCTTTGGCCTACCCGGTGCAGTCTCCCGGTGTAATGGGAAACCAACCAGACATCGTCATGGATAGTCTTGCTGTGCACGGCTTAGGCCTTGTGCACCCGAAGAAAGTCTTCAATTTCTACAACGAGCTTCACGCCTATTTAGCTTCATGTGGAGTAGATGGAGTTAAAGTTGATGTGCAGAACATCATTGAGACTCTAGGAGCTGGCCACGGAGGCAGAGTTTCTCTGACCCGTAGCTACCAGCAGGCGCTCGAAGCTTCCATCGCACGTAACTTTGCTGATAACGGGTGCATATCTTGCATGTGCCACAACACTGATGGAATCTATAGCACGAGACAGACTGCTGTTGTTAGAGCTTCTGACGATTACTACCCGCGTGACCCTGCTTCCCACACCATCCACATTTCTTCAGTAGCTTATAATACCATATTCTTGGGGGAATTCATGCAACCTGACTGGGATATGTTTCATGTGAGTATTTCGCTTTGATCGAATAGGGTCCACTGTCGCCAAATCTTATGATTTATGACCCTAAATCCTAAAAGCTCTCACTATTGCAGAGCCTTCATCCTACTGCTGAGTATCATGCTGCAGCTAGAGCTATAGGAGGATGTGCCATTTATGTGAGGTAAGATAATATTGCATTTCTTCACTTTTGATGAGTCCATTCAATCTATTCCTTTGTGGTTAAATCTAGTCTCTTATTTTACATAGTGACAAGCCTGGTAACCACAACTTTGAGCTCTTGAAGAAGCTGGTTCTTCCTGACGGATCAGTTCTTCGCGCACAGCTTCCAGGGAGACCTACCGTAGATTGTCTCTTTGTCGATCCAGCCAGAGACGGGATAAGGTTCGTGACATGACATGACTGTGGTCAAATACTCGTTTGTCAGTCTCTAGAAACTAACTATGGTAATATCCATCACTATGCAGCTTGCTTAAAATCTGGAATGCAAACAAGTGCTCCGGAGTGGTTGGTGTGTTCAACTGCCAAGGCGCCGGGTGGTGCAAGATAGAGAAGAAGACGCGCATTCATGATGCCTCCCCCGGCACGCTTACCAGCTCTGTTCGAGCTATTGATGTCAATGTCATATCCCAACTAGCTGGACCAAATTGGAATGGGGATGCCATAGTCTATGCGCAAAAGTCTGGTGAGGTAGTCCTCCTGCCTAAAGGCGCATCCCTCCCCGTCACCCTCAACGTTCTTGAGCACGAGCTCTTCCACATCTCCCCTCTCAAGGTCACTTTCCTACATTACATTCATTATATGCAATAACATAACATAACATAACATAAAAGTGACCAATCTATTGTGACAAAACAGAAAATGAGAGAGGGCGTCTACTTCGCGGCAATAGGCCTACTTGACATGTTCAACACGGGTGGCGCTGTGGAGCAATGTGAAGTTGAGGAAGCATCATCATCATCATCATCATCAACTATGGCACTCAAAGTGAGGGGATGTGGCCGGTTTGGAGCCTACTCTTCGGAGAGGCCATTGAAGTGCATCGTAGGTAGCACGGAGACTGGGTTCGAATACGACTCTGCTACTGGGTTGGTCAGTCTCTCAATCCCAGTACCAGAAGAGGACATGTACAGATGGAGTGTTGAGATCCAAGTCTAAGATTCTCCAAGAATAATAGGGAAGCAAGGTAGTGAGTGATAAGGAAGAATAAGTGCAATATATGTACCGGTTGTCCCAATAATGTCTATTTCTCTTCTATAAAAGAGTCTGCGATTATAACAACAGTTAAATTTAAGAATTGAATAGCATTAGCATGCACATACAAGAACATCAAGAATTCAAGAGACACAACTTTAAAATAATAATATACTCCTACTTTATAAAATTTAAGAATCGACAAATTAACACCTCTAGTGTGTAGAGACACTTGGTTACATTGCTTAAGGTGAATGTGTGTATGTTGCTTTCATTTGATTTTAATTTCAATCAAATGCCAAGCAAATGGATTCTTGTGTTCAAAGATAGGCATCAAAGTCATCATCACTTCCTCACCTCATGTATTTGAGTGAACCATTTCATATGTACTACTCCCTCCGTCCCACGAAAGTGGTCCTCTATTATATTCAAATGAGTGTATTATTATAATTTTGTCTATATTATGTGATGTTTAGGGTTCAATCCCTAGATCTAACAATTTTTTTTTTAAAAATTAATGAACCGAATTTCTAGTTCTAGTCGGTTTTCACCGGCTTTTAACTGTTCACATCGGGTTATTTGAATGACCCAAAATAACGTAATCAGACCGATTGTTTGGCCAGTTCATAGTTAAATCGATCGAACCGACCGGTTTCAAAACATTGGTGTCCTCTTTTATTCCACAAAATATTTATTTAGCGATACTTGAAAAGCTAAAGCAATATCCTAAAGATAAGATGAAACAAAAATACAAGGAAAATGGGTATGCAAGTATACTTGTGAGAAAAACAAAAACTTGGATAAAATGAAACGGTAATTCTGATAGAATATTGATTTTACAATTGAAATACAATTGCACATCGATTACTTCATAATTGTATTAATTAGACAAAAAAAGTTGTTTAACTTTCAACATATATTTATCTATTTCTTTAAAATTATATAATTATATGTATGCATTTATTTAAAATTGGAATGGTGCGTCGCCCCACACTAATTAGCTGTAATTGTAGATTGTAATGTATGAGTAGGATTTTGTCGTCATTAACTGTTTTGTCACGAATGTTCCCTATGTCGGTGCCATAGGTATTGTCATTTTAAATATCTAATTAATACTACCTCCGTCCCACTTTACTGACACATTTTATTATTATAATACACTCATATGAATATAAAACGTGTCAAGTAAAGTGGGACGGATGGAGTAATAAGAAAATTGCTATATATATATATATGTATAGGTATATACATATGATTACAAAGTTCCAAGTCAAAACCAAGTGGTCATCACTCATGCATAGGAACGCCTAACACCAATCCAAAATTAAAGAGGGGGTCGAAAATATTGTAATTTGAATGGATTTAATTGAAAATAATCCGAATATGATAGAATTAGTTCGAAGATTAAATGAATGAAAAGAATAAAATAAACAATATTTATATAATATATTTGATTTTCTATATAAAAGTTGTATTTGTCACACTTATTAATTAATCAATCGATTAATATAAATAATTATGACACATTTTTATTACGATATTATTGCATTTTTCAATTTTATTTAATGTTTAAATTGATCTATGATCATGTATTAGAATTTAATTTTATTTATTATATTTTGCATATTTATTTTTACAAATATAAATTATAAAAAATACATATATGTTTAAAAAGTACGTATACATGACTATTACATGCTAGTCTGATTGGCTTGATAGACTAATCCCAAAATCAAAAATTATGGTTCAGGATTATAAATTTTGAACTCAAAAAAATTTAGTATAATCTAATTTGAATTGAATAAACAACCAATAAAATCGAGTTGGCCCGAAATGGGGTGGATTGACTCAATCCCCGACGCCAAATCCATTTCCTTTTATTTATTGTCTTCGAACTACTTTATAATTTTGCAAATCATTAACATCCATACCTTGAGTTACAAAACTAATATGTTAGCTTGTGTTGATTTAATAGTAACATGATTAATGTCTAAAGTCAAAAGTTTTCAAATTTGAGTCTATTATTTATGACGATGTCTTTTTTAATATAGTTGATTTTTTTAGAAAATTTAGTATTTATCCGGTCCTCATTATTAACAACACATTTTGATAAAAATATGTCATAAATAATGAAATATACGAATTATTAATTATTTATCTATAAAAAAAAAATTTAAATAAAAAATGTACCTTGTATTTACGTTTTTCTAAAGAAGAATCTCATAAAAAATAAAGTAAAAAAATTGAAAATAGAAAAGAGAAATTGCAATTAAGTTACCACCTACCTAAAAAGGACCACACAAATTTTTATTCTGAAATCATATTAAGTAAAAGATGATTAATTTGTTAGAATTTCTCCTTGTTGGGAAATATTTATTAAGTGTTTTGATTCAGATTTCAATACCTTCCCTGAAAGATGTAATAAGATCAATACTGAATCTTAGTGTTTTGTCTAAGAACTCGTATGTTAGGGAGTTCTAATTTTTCAGGTACACTGAAGGACATCTCTATTGAAGATTCAAGTTATTCTAAAACTGAAGGACCATCCCTGAAGTCTGTTCTGAAGTTTTAGAACTGAAGCCATTCACTGAAGTCTTCTTGCCACTGAAGTTCACTTCTGAAGTCTGCACTGAAGTTCAGTACTGAAGTTCTCTACTGAAGTCATGTACTGAAGTTCTCCACTGAAGTCTGTACTGAAGACTTATACTGAAGTTCCCACTGAGTTACAGCCTACTTCATAGGCTTTCCATTTATAGCAAAAATCTCGCTTAGGTGAACAAGATCTTGTGTCGGACACCAAAAATGGCAAAAAGGACGAAGACTCCAACAGGAAGAATTCAAATTAAAGCTCTATCTCACAACGACTATATCCTTGAGAGAGCAGTATAAATATCCCGCTATTTCAAAAGGCTTCGACACCGGTTACCCTGCTTTCAACTCGCTATTGCTATTATCGCTCTCAAGCTTACAAGCATTCAGTCTAGAACACACCAAGCTTTCAGTTTTATCTCTTAGTGTTCTTAGCAATCAATTTGTAACCGAAGAATATTCTAGCATTAGATTTAGTTCGAAGCTAGAAGTGATCAGATTACTCTGTATATCTAACCCACTGTGGTTGATCACTGTAAGACTATTTCATCTCCATTAAGTTGGAAACCCTCGACTAACATCGAGTACTCGTGGACGTAAGAGTTTTTATCTCCGAACCACGCAAACCAAATCATTGTCTCTCTCATTTACTTTCAGTATTTCATATTCATTGTTTATCATCAAACGAATACTGACTAATAGAAAAGAGAAACATTGCATTAAGTTTTCTCAAGCAAACGAGTAAGATTTAAAACCACCACATTCCGCACACTTAAGATATTAGTCCATCAGTCAAACACTCAGTGTAGACTGAAGGATTCATATCTGAAAGTTCATCTCTCTCACTGAAGTTCCCTCCTTTCAGTTCAGGAGACACAAAAGTTTTTAACTTGACAAATCTGACTGGTGTATTCCCCCCCCCACCCCCCATACACTCAGTTCACTCGTTTCGGGACCAACATTCCTTCTATCCAATTTAATATAGCTAACTATCAAATCTAGACTAGCTGAGTAGCTGTCACGTCATGTGTACCTAATCTATATAAAATAGTATTTTTAAATGGATCATGAATCACATTTTCTCTCCACCAAATCACTACCTTTATGTTTATAATACCATAACGATGTATAGCTAATTATGCATTAAATTTTATATTTTAGAATAATATTACTACTAATTTCATAATCACACTCTAAATGAATTATATACTATGTTTCAGTTGCAGCATTGTGACATATTACTTAATTTTGTTGACATTTATGTTGGATTTGCAGTCGATATCATAGGTTGGCTGGCTTGTTTTCATCTTATATATAAGTTACATGTTAGTTTTATTCAAAAGCCTAATGTCTGAAAGTAGAAAAATTATATGTTAAGACTTTCTCTAGTAATCTATTTTCTTCTTCTTTCTAATAAAACATGCAGACACACACAAGAGAAGATATCAATGAATCTTGTTTTTTTGTCAAAAAGAACAAAATATAATGGCATAACTAACTGAATTTCTTGCATCATTTGCAACAAAAGCTTTTTTTATTGAAAATGTAGCTCAACATCCCAACAATCTCACACAAATCAATTACAAAGATGGTTTTACATAACATTTAACCATTTTGCAAGGATAAGCCAAAAAATTATATTGTGTTACAGCATTCATTATATACAACATGTATTGCAATAGGAAGAAAACTGGAGAGACTAATTAAAGAAAAGGTAAAATTAACATAGGTTTGAACCTCTCACAATGTATCTCAACTATATACGTAAACCCGACTAATGAGCAAGAAACCGAAAGAATAGATATACTAGCATTTACAAATTGCGGCCTCCCTCTTCTAGCATCATTCCTTTGAGGCTTTTAGCCAGCCAGATTGCTGTATCCCTTGGAGACACCTTTTCCCTTCCAAAAGGTTTCAGAACGACTGTCAGTTCTTCTAGCCGATTCTGATGAAGCAAGTCTGCAGACAGTTCTAGAAGTCCTTCAAGTGCCTCTGCCCTTTGCCTGAAGGAAGTTACATCTAAAATTTCCTTTGCTGGTGGTGATCCCTCTAGGGCCGAAGGGGGGTTTGTTTTTTCTGGTTCAGAAGAATCTGACTTTGCAACCACAGGGTTAGAAGTTGAAGTTGTCATATCTATTTCCTTGGTGACAGTGTTTTCAAAGAGATCTGAAGTAGGAGCCATATTCTGAGAGCATGTTGATTTAGGAGGCAAAGTTTCACACACTGTGGGTGCTTTTGTTGCTGATGAAGAAGCTTCATCTTTTACACTAACCTCATCTCTCGCCACATTTATTGTCTTTCCATCATCCAAATCATGCTCCATGTTTTGTGCCACTGGATGCTCAATCGCAGCTTGGACGCTGCTGTTACATGCACGTATCAGATCATTCAGAACTGGTGGGGTATTGACATCAGCCGGCATTTCTTTAATAGCACTTTGCTCCAAAATTCTTCCTTTTGATAACAAATTCTTCTCGTTTGGTGAAATGGAAGGGATGGGCAAAGATGAGCACTCAGAAGAAACGAGATTCTTGATCACGAACTCATCATCACCGCTTGATGTTGAGGCTAGGTCTGACTTGGTCACAAGATTAGGCCTACATTTTGGGCTTACAGCCGCAGCATCTTCTCCACACAAAGATATATTTTCAGTGAGACAAAATGATATCTCCATATTAGCGGTAGACCCCGTTCTCTCATCACGATGAGCATTAGCATTCATAAGTTTATCATCCGACCGTTCTTGTAATTTTTCAGAGGAGTGTACTATAGATGAATTGTTATTCCCACAATATCCAGGTGATAAATTTTCCACTCCTTCAGATTGTGACGAGGAACGGGTGGAGCAGCTGGGTCTGGACTCATTTATTTCCACTTCAACAGCTTGCTGTTTTCTAGTATGGCAATTGACCTCATGATGCTCCCCTAAGCATCATTGTACCCTTTCTGGGGGAGAAGGAGAGCTAATAACTTCATATATGGCAGCTTGGTCAGGACTGTGTAGCAACTCCTCCGTTGAACTAATATAAGGGGTCATTGCATCATCAGAGAGCTCAAGACCTTGGATAGATACAGAAGAAGATGCTGAGTTGTTGCTCTCTGTTTGCATTCTCCTAGAACCTGCAGTTGAAGACCTTGTAATATGTGAACTGCATCCATAAGGCACTGATTTCCTAATTTCAGGATCTTGAACATCATCAGGACTAGTCTTAGTGTTATCATTTATGCAATTGGGAACATCATGCGCTACTGGCCTTGTGCGTACAGGAAATGATGGTCTTCTAGGCAGACTAGGAGGTGTCTTCTGTCTTGTTCTCGTTGAAAATCCTTCTTCAGCAATGGGTTTTGCGAGACCAGAGAGTGGGATCCCTTCATGGCTAGCCTTGGTTTTTGGAGGGATTTCCGTGATAGGTAGCTACAGACGTTGGTCAACCAGAATATAAAGCCGAGCTTACACCAGTCAAAGAGGAGGCAGAAATAAAGGAAAAACAACAAAAGAAACTTCAAGTACCTGATGCTTCAAGGACGGTGTTCCTTTTACTCGTTTATTGGAATCAGCATTAGCCTTTTCTGGTGTTTCGGCATTACCCTTGGGGCTATATTTAATAGCACTTGGTTTCGTGACTCTTGGAGATTCTTCGATAACTATTCTAGGGTTGCTAGCATTGCTTGCTTTTGCACGGTTGCTTCTCATTGGAGAACTATTTTCTCTGCTTTTGTCTTCCTTGAGAGCAATCATAATATTTTTAATAGTTTTTGGTGGCTTCATTTCAATATTATTTCTCTGCTCCTCTTGTAGTGGCTTGTCAGCATCATGTTCCGTGGTATTTACAGGTATGGAGTCCACAACTTGTGGATCCTCTCTCTTTGAAAGCAGTCTACAATCAATGTCCTCGTCAACTAAAGCCGTCTCTGTATCAGGGGTGTTACGGTAACGGTTCATGATGTTCTTCTCATTTGAGACTAAGCTGTCTCTGTCACTGCATGAACTGTTGCTACTTTGGCTCTCAACCATGTTCTTTCTACTTTCACGAGCAGCAGAATGATGTTTCTCAGAAAAAATGGCAGCAATTGGTTTATAGGATGGACGGTATTGATCCACGTAAGGCTGTAGATATGGGTGATTCAGTAGTTCAGATGCCTGAAAAAAATATCGGAATCAGATCATAAGAAGGCCTTCCTTACATATAGGAACATATAGAAATAAATATGATCAAACTTAGAGAAGGCTCTTACACTTGACCGATGTTCTGGGTTTTTCCTTAGCATGCTCTTGATTATCGTTTTCCTGTTAAACAAAACACATTTGAGTTATGATTCTGTACTCCCATCCTACACTTGCTCCAGATAAATGATAAACATGAACAAACAGAAATTAAAACTGCCACCCATTTATCAAAACTGTGCGTTTCTATGAAAAACATAAGAAACCACCACAAAGCAAAAGGAAATGCAAATATGGGCATTAGTCAAATACACCATCAATCAAGTAGAATAAGATCAGATGTAATTAGTGGAGTATATTATAGGATAAAGAAATTAATTAATAGAAAAACTGACATAAACATTGAACCAAACTTGCTTACAAGTATGGGGAATAGCAGGGAGGCAATGGGCCAATAGATGAACGATTAATCTTGCTTATTAGTCCCGCCATATCCTGGAACATGAATGCAGCTATTCATTATATATATGAGCCCAGAGAATATATATGTTTATACATAGTTGAAAAAACAGAAAATTCAATGTCTATCATAGTCAGGAGCATTAGATTACAGGCACACTTGTAGGGATGAAACATTGATTTCTACAATCATGCAAAGGCAATAGAATACATAAGAGAAAAGATTCAACAAAATAAGGAATAGAAATCTTACAAAAGCCTTGAAAGCAGGACGGTGAGCAGCCATTTCATACATACAGCAACCTAATTGACAAAGGAAACATTATAAAATGCAAGCCTGATTCAGCAGGAGTTTAAGAGAAATTGCACATTAACATACCAAGAGACCAAATGTCAGATTTAAATCCATATGGTATGTCGGCCAGAAGTTCAGGACACGTGTAATTGGGAGTTCCAACAACCTGAGCAAAAGATAAGAAGAAAACAGCTGAATTTCAGAAAATTACCACTAGAGTTCATTGCTTAGCAAAACAAAATAAAAGTATGATGTTCTTTAAAATATTGATATGCTACAAGAAATGCATTGCAGCATTGGTTGCTTTAGGACAATAAGATAGTATGTAATTTCATTCTTAACAACCTAGAGCAGAATCTATAAATTATAATAATCTGAACACACAGATTCCCACAAGCAATTTCAGTTCTGAAACAATTTCTGTTTGATCTGTTCCTCGAAATTAACTTAAATCATTTCCCAGTAGACTTAGCACTGATCAAGGCACTTATGCAGCAAAAGACCTATAATGAAGTTGTTACTAATGAATTATGTAGGCAATAAACTGTTGACACTATGCATGACCCTAAGTCTGCTGCACACTCTGCCAAGTTTATGTTTGACGAATTTTTCACATCCCGTTGTGAATTTCATGAAAAAAAATCTATTAATTTTAACATCTGTAGTTATACTCCCTCCATCCACGAAAAAGAGTCCCAAATGTGGTGAGATTGTGGTGAGCAGAATAGGGGTTCCACTTGTGGGGATAAAGTGAGGGTACTAATGTAATAAAAAATTACTAAAAATGAAAATGGAACTCTTTTTGGTGGACTGAGGGTGTGTCAGCTTTTTTGAAGTATACTTAATGTCTCCTTACCTAAATATAGTCAGCAGGATTCCAACAAAACAACCAAATGGAATTCAAGCAAATACAATATTTAGCATTACGTGATTTCGTCATTATAATGAATTTAAACAAGGGAGAGAAAGTGAGAGGGAGAGAGAGGGAGATGGATGTGAAATACATACTGAAGAAGCCAGGTCATCTGCCTTCAAAGTTTTAGCAAGCCCAAAATCACCTGCTCAAAACAAAAGATCAAAGACAAATCATTTCTCTGAACATGCATTCAGTTTGTAATGTTCTGAATTTCAAAATGAAATAATCTCCTAAGCTGCAAGGTTTCATATTCTTTTTCAGAAACTTGATTTGATTTTCTCAATTTATGTATGAGATTAATTTATTTTCCATTATTTAATGTGAGTAGTTTTTCTCGTCCTAAACAGTGTACAGTTTAAAATTCTTCACTTCATGATAGAACTATGTTCCTGTTTTCATGGAAGAGAGCCATGAAATAAGGAGAAAATTCAGTAAATTCAATAGACAATGTATAGTATGCTTTCTGCAATCTTCCAGGAATATGTATTTTCAACTTCTAATAAGAATCATGTTTCAGAAATTTTTCTTACTGTTTCTATGTTTAGGATGAGATGGATATATTTCCCTTGATTATTGTACAGTATCAGGATATTTGGTAAAATGAAATAATTTGATTCCTTTCTTCACTTACCTAGACGAACATCTCGATCTTTGGTAAGAAATATATTTGAGCACTGCAACAAAATGCTAAGGATATTAGTCCCACGGAATCTCGTGACTGTAAAAGGAGGTGGAACATAATAAAGAATCAAGTCAATGATGCTTACTTTGAGATCCCGGTGCAGTACATAGTTGGAATGCAGATACTCAACGGCCAATAATAGTTGAGTGAACCACTTCAACAATTTCTACAGAGAGTCCATAATTAAACAAAAAGTCATATTTTATCAACTCCTGCAATATTGATGAGCAAAGAGTAATGTATCTGAATGGGAGGAGCTCGAACCTCCTCCGGAAAGTACTGGCCATTAGCTTTCTTCATCAGCTCGGCCCTGTTACAGTTAACTCATGAAACTCACATTTTGAAAATAAGCAACTATCAGTATAGAGATGTATTCAACTGCCCAGTTAGAATTACAATATAACAACACTTACATGTCGCCGCCCTCACAGTAGCCAGTAACTATGCAGACATAGCAACCCTGTTTTAATTTTTTATAAGATATAGTTCAGTAAAGAGAACTTATATACTGAAAATTCACCAAGAGCCAAAATAGGACATGGCATTATACTCGACACTATAAATTAGAAGTTGCAAGGAGAATTACCTTCTCTACCCAAGCTTCCTTATACTCAACAATGTATGGATGCTGTATTCGTGCAATTAAAGCCATCTGAATATTTAAAACAGCCAGAAAACACCTCTATCAGCTCCTCGACTATCACTAATACTCATCGTGAAAATGCATGATTATAGCACATGACAAACAGACAAAAATAGCTGTGAAGTCCAGCAAGAAAGTTTAGACTCCTGTATGCTAAAATTGGACTGAGAAATTGAGAATGCCTCTAAAATTTCACTTCCTCAAACTGATACTACAAAAGTACTAACAGTGCAGCCAAGATTCCCAAAACACTGACAGGGATAGCACATACACAAACAGCACAAGATTTGCAAGCAAATGCTTATCAAATTAAAGAAAAGTGTTGACTAAACAAATAAAGTAAAGATAACATTGACTAAGTCGATCTGAACAAGTCAAATGAAGTCCAAGAGATTCAAAAGAGAAAAAATTAAAGAATTTTCACCTCTTGATGAGCCGATCTCCTGCAACGCTCTGTTTGTCGAGCTAATCGAATCTTCTTGAGCACATACCTATGCAACATCTCCAACATTAGGGGGGGAAGAAAAAAGAAAAAAGAAAGGACATTCAACATTCAAGAATCGTATATTTTCCCATAAACTGCAAAACCATCATTAGATTGTCTCATTGGAACTCGTACTTTTTCCTTTCCAATTTGTGATTGACTAGAATCGCAGCACCGAAAGCTCCACGCCCAATCTGCTCCATGATCTCATACTGGTCCATTTTCGATTCCATCTTCACCAAATTTGAAGCCCAACCCTCTCTCTCTAAGTTTTTAAATTCTGGACAGAACGCCAAAAAGAGTAAATGCACTGAATCACACAATCCTCAAACAAAGAGGATATCCGCCTTTCAGGAGATTCTCGAACCAAGACAAACTGGTTTGATGCTAAATATAAGGCGTAGGCATATTGCAAGATGATGATGCGATGGCATTAACCTAAATTTTGGATCTTCTGACGCTTCCCTTGCCCTTTAGCAGATCAATTCCAAAGAATGAACACGTTATGAATCAAACTCCACAAAGAAGCAAATGCACACACTGAAAATAAGCATTCGGTTGTTGGAAGTGAAGCTTTTCCAGTAATGAATTAAATTGGAACCGATTTGGCCTTCTCGCCAAACCAGAACAGGACTTCTTTAATGGCTTTTTACGAAAATGCTCACCCGCCCGCGGTGGGCATTTCCGCGGTTGATGTGGCATGCCACGTAGATAAATATTAAAACTTAAATATTTTTTATTAATTATCACTTTCTGACTAGGGTTTATTGGTTAGGGTATAGTTTAATATTATTTAATAAATAATAATAATAAAAATAAAATTAATAAAAAAACGAAAAATATAGTGACTCGTATGATGATGTGTCAATGATGTGGCATTGCCACATCAATCGCGGGCGCATTAAGATGTGCCCACCGCGGGCGGTGGAGCGCTACTCTGGCTTTTTAACCAAAAGAAGGCTGGAGCTTCTCTCTGTATTTCTCTTTCACTCTCTCTTTTGAAGAGAAGTGCAGTTTCGATTTAAACATGGTTTAAAATTTTAATCATAGTTAGGTTGAGCCGGGCCGGGCTAGAGGTTGGTGATGTTACTTTGGGTCCAACTAATTTATGTGCTTATTTAGTTTTAAGGGATATAATCGAATAATGTCATACTTCAATTTGACTCGTTCGAATATTTGAAGGCTCGAGTTCGCATCGAATTCTAAAAACCAAGTTCGAGTTGAATTTGATAAATAAAAATCGAACTTGAGAGTTTGGTTCAAATATTATTTCATTTAATAGTGAATTTAAATTTGAGCTCGAACTCGGCTTGCGTTTGTTAAATATTCGAGTTCGAGCTCGTTTATTAAAATTATTTGAATTAAATATTAATTTTACAAGTTCGCGAACCGGTTCCTACATAAAGCTCGTGAACTAGTTCATACATAAAGTTCACAAACAATTCGAAACTCGGTTTGCTTTTAGAGTTCTTGAACAAATTCATTCGCAAAGTTCGCGAACTATTCCAAGTGCGATTCATTAACAAAGTCGTGAACTATTCGAACCGAATATCATAATACTCGAATTCAACTCGAAAAATAATTCAAGTTCACTTATAGATTTAGTTTAGTTCATTTAGTAAACAAATGAATTTAGAACGAGCGTTTATCGAACCGAATTTCGAATAGTTCACGAAAAGTTTAATTCTAATTAGTTTATTAGTCCAAAATGGCTAAGGGAGAAAGTAATTCACCGCGACAAGGCCTACCGTATCTTCTGTGAATTGTCTATGAAAGTGAAAAAGATATTTTAGCCGTGCAAAAAGAATGTTTACCAAACTTGTAGAACAATAACAGCTTTAAGGTTTCAAAAGTTGTGCATATTTAACACTTTTGCAATTTATATTGCTATATTAAGATGCATGCTCCCACAAATTATTCAGACCATGGATATATTTAAATTAAATATAATTAATTTTAACCATTAATTATAAATGAACGAATCTCATTCTCATTTATCACATATGATTTTTTTTCTCACGTCAACCTAATCAAAATTGCATATGCCACCTGCAATGTATTATTTATTTTATTGGTGATAATTTTTATTATACAAAATTTATGATCGAAAAGGCAAATCAATTTGGTAAGTAATATTGACATTTAATTATTATATTTGATAAATTTAATTATATTATAAAAGGGTTATTTATGAAAAATGCCCTATTCTCTAAAACTAACATGAGAAATGTCATCTTTTGTAAAAATCTATGAAAAATACCCAAAAAGACTATTTTACCCATGCTTATATATTCAAAATACTTAATTAAAAGGCAAATTTCTCTATTATATATATGGTTAATTAATAATTAATATTTCAAAATAATTTCAATTAGTAAGATGCTCAAAATATTTGAAGATGGTAATAAAAAATTAAAAGAATGAAGATTTTCATATTAAAATTAAAATCGGGTTGAGGAATAGTGATCGGGTTTTAAGACCAAGACCGACCGGGTTTTGAATATGTACCGACCGGATTTTTGTTTTTCACGACCAGGTTTTTATAAAAAATTTTGAGCATATTATTCATTGAATTTAGAACATGTTGGTATATTATTTGCATGTTTTGAGATAAATCTTGGCATTATTACAGCACTTCGAAAATGGTATAGAGCCTTAGGTTTATTAAGGAATTATATTTATTTATTACATATTAGTATTTATCCTGACGGAGGAGACCTCCAAGAAAACATGGATCCGGACAATTGTCCGAGAAGCTTCTGTTACAGGTATTTTCTCCAAAAATTGGAGATTACCACAAGAAAGCACCAGGAAAAAATTTATTTTCTAGGCTGACAAGTTGGATGAAAGGACTAATGGTCCTGTATCCGTAGAGAAAAGTCTACGGATCATCGTCATGATGAGTAGATACCAAGATCTGCTCCGAGTAGGCCATTCACTTCAACAAGAGGTGAACCAGCTGTTTAGTAGGTTTTTAGTTATGTTTTTATGTGTCGTGTGATCGTGTTTTATTTGTTTATCTTTTGTTTCGTATTGTGTTAGTTCATTTTTATGTTGTTTCTTGTTTCGTTGTGTTTTACGCAGGAAGGAGTGAAAGAGGATGAATTTGTGTTGGAAGTGCTAGAAAAGCCGTGGAGCAAAGCCGCGCAAAGAAGAGGCGTACGGGTATGAAACGGGAAGGAGAAAAGCATAAGGAGGTTGGCCTTGCAGCCAGCGATCGTTGGGCTGCACAACTCGAAGAGGGCAGAACCACACACCCAGCGATCGCTGGGTATTCCAGCGATCGCTGGGAAGATCACTCGCTAAGGACAGAAAGCAACATCCAGCGACCGCTGGCCAACAGTTATATGTGCGTTTTTAATATGTTCCTAGCTGTTGGGAACCCCACAAGTTTATATTGTTTTGATGATGTTATTCGAA
>JAPKLX010001301.1:0-23171 GCA_026898415.1 Leonotis leonurus
GTGAATCCCTAGATTATCTCCTCTTGCCTTCTAATGGGGTTGACAGAGTCTTCCAAGTATGGTAAGCAGATCGTTTGACAAATACTGCTTTCCTTTTTCTTGTCTTGATTGATTCTCTTCCTTTTGTGGTACGAAAGGCTTAGTTTAGACTTTGGGATTCATAGACACTTCATCTGATTTCAGCATTTGAGTGTTGATCTGGTTGAACTTTCTGGTTGAGAGTTTCTGGTTCAACTTTCTGTCTGAGTTGATTTGCTTCAACTTTCTGTTAGGGTTGATTCGCTTTAACTTTCTGGTTGAGGCTCTCTGGTTAAGCTTTCTGTCAGAATTGATCTGCTTCAACTTTCTGGTTGAGTTGATATGCTTCAACTTTCTGGTATCATTCTGATCCTTCTGACATCTGGCTGGAACCTAAAAAAGACATATCAAAGTAATAATAGGTTCTCCTAACAGAAACACTTTCAAAGTTTCTGTCACATATGAACCAGACAGAAGTAGTATAGAACATGAATAATCCTAAGTGTGTTTTCGAGGGTACATCATCAAAAGTTTAAAATAATTTGTGGGGTTCCCAACAACTTAGGTTAGAATACTTGAGTCTTGACTTATGTCTTGATCATCGGTGCAAAGTTGTTCGTTGTACTAGCATGTCATTGGTTAGTAAGAATGGAGTTTTACTCCTACCACCCAAACGCATCACTAAGGCAACCCCCTTTTTAATCATCACGTAGCCACCTAAGCCTCGCTAAGCATACCTTTTCATCCCAAAAGGTAAGGGTTACTCACTCCCTTATCCCTCTTGCCCAAGATTACTCTTGGACCAAGCCTACTCCAGCATACCCAAATAGGCATTAGCGAGACTGCGCAACCATGGACACACCATCTCAGACCCCCGTCCCATGACGTTCCCACCTACATCACCACATTGATCCCTCTGGCTGGCAAGTAGGGAGTCGCTAACACTTGGAATTTCAAGCTCGCAGTTGTAACCTGATCTTGCCAAGACTGCTACTGGCCAGACAACACCGAGGACTTGATCAAGTTGTATAGGGATCAGATCCAGCGCTTTAGGAGCATGCCAATACAACTATGCGTGCAATTAGACCTCTCAACACGTTATAAGTTTTAACTCAATTCATCTTTCCCAAAATAAAGAACACAAAGTAAAATATACAAAAGCATACTTATATTAAAATACAGAAATAAAGTGTTACCAAAAGATCCTCTTACCAGGACCAACCTTTGGTAAGGTCGAAAGCATGAACATAATTTAAATAAATTGTTTGCCCGTAGGACTTATTTCTTCCTCCCAATCACTCATTGAAATAAAGTTTAGACTAAAAGAAAGAGCAGTTGGGCGTCGTCCCTCCCCTTGAATGCGTGTTTCTCTGATTCATAGCGTGGGGTATATATAGTCTCCCTGGGCTTGGGCTTCGTGGTAGATGCGGCTAGGGTTTACGGCGAACTTTCCTTCCTGGTGAGATCTTCCGCGTGAAGGAGATACTCCCAATCCTCCAAATATTCGGTTGAAGGAAAGAGAGATCTTTTTCCATTTCCGCGGAAGGAAAGAAATCCACCGTAAATCCCAGCGCCTTACCCGTTGTCTTCTGCGCTCCCGGCTGCTTCAATCTTCCTTCTCGTCTTGGCCAATGTGCTCCTCTTGCCCTCAGCAGTTGCAGTGTGATTTCGAGAAGTACCTTGCCTTGAGCTTTAGACTGCCCAAGATGCTCCATGTATAAACATGCCTCTTTCTTGAGATGACTTGGAACCTTGACCTGTATCCTGCCAACCTAGACTCGTGTCCTCCCAGACACAAAACATGACACAAATAAAGGAAAATGACATGATCTAGACATAAAATAAGATACAAAAAGAGCACGAAAAATGAGCTCGTCACACTCACACACTTTAAGCACGATTGTCCTCAAGCGGGTAAGTACGACTAGTCCAAAAAGAAAAGAAAAAATAAAAGACTCAAACATCCAACACACCAATATACATGTATCAAAAATAGTCAAGAGAGATATGAGTTAGAGCATAATTCAAGCAATGTTCTCAAGTGGCAAGATAGCGGTCAAGTGAGCATAGAGATGTTTTACTTACCCGCTCAGCACTTTGTATTTAGGTTAAGTGTTTACGCTCGACAATTGCTTGATCAAGATAATCCCATAGGCTTGCCTGCCTTCTACATGTCTCCACCCAATTAGTCTAGTCAAGGAATCTATCATCAGGTCTTCAAAGGTTGTAAGGTGGTTTTGGCAAAAGGTTGAAAATTTTTGGGAACTGGGCTAAGGTCGATATGAACTATAGTATTGGGCAATTCATTGACTAGAGAGCACACATTAACTTCTCGTGGGCCCTAGCACACTTATTTATGGGACATATACTTTTTTTGGAATTTTTATACTTTTCTACCCTTTTCTTTTTTTTTTCTAAGCAGATGTATATAGCATTTAAAGCTTAAAAAATCTCACAGGGTAAACATGCTCACACGACCGCATTTCCGTCATACCAAGCTATTCTAGAACATGCTCAAACTATGAATCAAAACTCCTACGCTATCATGCTCAAGATACATATACATATAGCATGCTGGCAAGACTCTAAACAAGAAAATAAAAACTGACTCTCTAACCTAAACAAACGTGGGAACCCTTCCCACTCACACACTTTTCTCAAGGCAAAGTGCTAGAGCAGTGAAGGCTCCCTAGTCAAGACTCTAATTAAAACAAGACAAAAACAGGAAACAAGAAAAATAAAAACGAAAAACTAAAACCTAAAAAAAATAAAAACAAAGGGAAGATTGAGTCAAAGGTGAGCTGGGGGATACCTGAAACCTACGTGCTCGAAGTAGACCAGCTAGGCTTCCTGCAATTACTTCACTGTCTTGTCGATGCGGCTGAGGGAGGCGGTCAACTCCTCTGTCGGTGGGTCAAGCGAGGGGGATCTTACTGCTTTCACTGTGCTCTCCGTGGGTACACTGGTGGATTCTCAATGGGGTCCTCAAAAATGCGGGGTTCTCCTTCAGCGTTCTCCTCGATGGTAAACATGTTGGTCAGGGTATCCATGTCGAAGTGGTCCTCTTGCTCCAGGAATCCTTCATAGTCTGTCTTGATCAAGCTAAACTGCTTCCCGATCAATGTTGGCAGGTGGGATAAGGAGAGTCTCTGTTGGGGCTTGGCCAAGATGTTGCGGATGTGATTTGCTACGAATGAGGAAAAGCTGAGCCTTTGCTTTTCCTTTGAACCTTTCTCTAACTTGTTCCTCCAATCCGAGCTGTTTCAGGACCTCAAAATCAATGGTCTTTGGGACCACGATCTCTCTCCCATGCATTTCAGTTGTCTTGGTCTAAGCAGTTCTAGCCATTGTCTTCCTCACGGGGGTAGTTTTCTCTTTCTTCACCACCATCTTGAACCGGCGCTTGCGTGAGGTCTTCTCCTCGGATGAAACTTCTTCAACCTCACCCTCTGTTGCCTTGCTCGAGCTCTCTTTTTAACTTGCCTCCTTCGGTTGGTCGACCTCCATTTCCTCTACATTCTCCTGCTCCACTACTTCCTCCTCTTGTTCGTCTTCTTCCACTATCTCTACTGTTAGGTTTTTAAGTCTTGATGTTATCTAAAGTGTTGACCTAACATTTGTGTTTTTGTGTTCTTCACATGAATGCTGACTGGGACTCCAGCTCAGCATGACGTGGAATGGTGACATAGTATCCAGCTCAGCATGACAAGTGGTGATGACTTGACACCCAGCTCAGCAGCCACATGGAGTGTTGACTCGGCAGCATTGAAATAACACACGTAGGAAGGAGTCAACAACCAACTGAAGACCAAGTCTTGTGCTATGCAGTTAAGATATTCATGCTGGTGGAATTCTGTTCCACAAATCCAGGAGTCAACAACAAACTGAAGTTAGTTCCACAATTCCAGGAAGATATGCTGAAGGCAACAACTGGACAACTAACTGTGAGAAATGTGGATAACATGGGCTGACAGTTTCTATATTTGTGGATCCAAGCCCATGTAGTCTATCTATAAATACTAGAGTCATTCATTAAAGTGGTAGACGTTTTTGAGATGATTATAGAGAGGTGATAGACACTTTTACAGATTAAATTCGTAGTTTAGTGTGTATGGTTCTTAGTCTTTTAAGATCATATGTTTAGTGTTTTTGTAAGAAGTGTTGATGTTGTGTGGTGCTAAACATTGTAGCAACACAACACTTATTTTGATTATTCTTTTTGGCCGTAAGGCTGCCGTGTAGGTTATTGATTTATATAACCTACGCAAAAATATCTCGTGTCTTCTACTTTAGCTTCCGCAAATCTTTACTTAGAGTGGTTGATACACTTTCAAGTGGTATCAGAGCCATCACTCGACACACTGAGTGTGGTCCTGACGGTATCACCTACTCTAGTAGCTTGATGGATCCGAACAATATTGGCATGTTTTGTCCACCAATTCAAGATGTGTCACACGACATTACCACAACATTTCAAGCCACATTGGAGAGATCTTTTTCTGATGATGAAGATGTTGATAAAGATGATGCCAAATCATTTGAGAACACAACACTTCACGTAACAGTTCAGAAGACAATAGTGGAGGACAATCCTGACATCATCGAATCTGAACCAATCTCAGATAGGTACGAACTTAACAACTAATCTAAATTGTTTTGCTTGAATGCCTCTGTTGGTGATGCAGGAAGTGTTGAGGATGACATAGACTCTACATATGGTGAAGAATGTGATGACAATGCTTTCACTATAATACAAGGATTAAAAATGTTGTATGATGAGCTGTTGGGAAAATGGAAACAACAAGCACGAGATCTGGTGACCTCAACAGTTGAGATAACACGACTTAAGGAAGCCCAAGCAAAACAGGAGGTGTTGATCACACAAACAGGAGGTGAAATCCCAACTTGAAGAAGCACAACTGACCATCCGCAAGTGGAATACTGGGACTTATTCGCTTCAAGAGATCATGGACAGTGCAAACCCAAGCAAAATGGGCCTCGGATACGCTGCACCAACTGTGTTGTGTTGTGGGTCCACATCGGCAGGACAAACATCCAATGCCAAGGCAGATGTTGTGCTCACAGACTCATCAACACAGACATAACAAAGCATCTCTTGAGCAAGAAATGGTAAGAAAGGTAAGAAAAATGGTAAAAGACATAGAAGGAAATATATATGTCATTACTGTCTCAAACCAGGACACATAAAACCTTTTTGTTATAAAAAACAAAGGGATGAAAAGTCATATTTTGTGTTGTCTCAGCAACCCAAAATGATGTGGGTAAAGAAAACTGATCTTACATGCAATGTTGTCTACACAGCATTAAAGACTAACATTTCAGGTTCTTGGTACTTTGACAGCGGATGTTCACGTCACATTACAGGTAACAAAACATTCCTTTCCAACTATGAGACTTATGATGGAGGAAATGTTTCCTTCGGTGGAGGTTCAAAAGGTAAAATCATAGGGAGAGGTACACTTAATGTTCCTGGTTTGCCTGCTTTAACAAATGTCTATCATGTGCAAGGACTTATGACAAACTTGATTAGTATAAGTCAATTATGTTATGGTAACATGCTTGTAAAATTTACTAAAGATGCATGTGAAGTATACAATAACAGAAACTTGTGTATCATGACAGGTCAAAGGTCGTCAGACAATTGTTATATGACTGATAACCTAAAATGCAACAAGGCTCAAGTTGATGATGTTATACTCTGGCACAAACGATTAGGTTATACTAACTTTCGAAATCTTAACAGGTTAGTCAAGATGGATGCAGTTAGAGGTCTACCCAACCTTGGGAAGGCAGACCAGATTGTCTGCGGAGACTGTCAAAGAGGAAAACAATTGCATGCGTCACACCCTGCTCTACAGCACCGTGAGCAACACTTTGGAACCAACCGATGCTTTGAACTTCTGCATATGGATCTGGTAGGACCCATGGAAGTGGAAAGTATTGGTGGCAAAAAGTATGTACTTGTTGTGGTTGATGATTTTTCCCGTTTCACATGGACATATTTTTTACGTGAAAAATCTGTAACATTTGAGATGTTTAGAAATATGTTTGCTCGCGTTGCTAATGTATTTGATGCTAGAATATCTCGTATAAGATCTGATCATGGCCGTGAGTTTGAAAATTCACAATTTACAAGTTTCTGCAATGAAAAGGGAGTATGTCAGGAGTTTGCAGCACCAAAAACTCCACAGCAGAATGGAGTGGTCGAACGCAAGAATAGGACTTTGATTGAGATGGCAAGGGTTATGCTGAACTCAAAACAAATGGCGAAACGTTTTTGGGCTGAGGTAGTAAACATTGCATGTTACATCAACAATCGAGTCAACATTCGACCAGGCTCATTCAAAACTCCGTATGAGCTACTTAAGGGAAGAAAACCTAACCTAAAACATTTTCATGTTTTCGAGTGTGTATGTTTTATTCTAAATGATCATGAGTATCTAACAAAGTTTGATGACAAGAGCGACAAAGGAGTATTTTTTGGGTACTCAACAAACAGCGTAGCTTATAGAATGTTTAATCTTCGTATCAAGACGATACAAGAATCTGTTAATGTTGTCTTCGATGATGCAGGTGATGGGAACAAAGAAGTGGACACAGAAGACGACATATATCAAGGGGGAGTTGTCACACCTCCTGTTGAGATGCAAACTGTTCCACCTAACACAGAAACTGGCAATACTGTGGAGGTCAACACCACACAACAGGAACCTGAAGAAGAACTAGATGAGCCTCAAGAGATCACTCCTCGTAGAGAACCCTCAGGGCGAGTAAGAGAAAACCATCCACTTACTCAAGTTATTGGAAACATTGAGGATGGTGTTAAGACCCGACGAAAACAGCCAATCAACTATAAAGAAATGGCGTGCTTGTACTCCATGTGCTCTACAGTTGAAGGCATAACATGTTTTGTCTCTACAGTTGAAGGCATAACATGTTTTGTCTCTACAGTTGAAGGCATAAAGAAATGGCGTGCTTGTACTCCATCTGCTCTACAGTTGAAGGCATAACAAGTTCGAGCCAAAGAATGTCAAGGAAGCACTAACTGATGAGTTCTGGATAAATGCGATGCATGAAGAGCTAAATCAGTTTGTGCGCAGTGATGTCTGGTATCTTGTTCCCAGGCCAGTTAACAAAAATGTTATTGGCACAAAGTGGATTTTCAAAAGCAAGTCTGATGAGAAGGGAACTGTTGTGCGCAACAAAGCACGATTAGTAGCTCAGGGGTACACTCAAGTCGAAGGAGTCGACTTTGATGACACATTTGCACCAGTAGCACGACTCGAATCCATTCGGTTGTTGCTTGCAGTCGCATGTTACCTCAACATCAATCTATACCAGATGGATGTGAAGGCAGCATTTCTTAATGGTGAGTTAAAGGAGGAGGTATACGTGGAACAACCAAAAGGTTTTGAGGACCCTCACAAACCGGACCATGTTTTCCGATTGAAGAGAGCTCTATATGGGCTCAAACAAGCACCACGAGCTTGGTATGAGCATCTCACACATTTCCTCCTCACGTACGGATTCGTGAGAGGTGCTGCTGACCGGACATTGTTCATCAAAAGGGAAGATCAACACATTCTTATTACTGAAATTTATGTTGATGATATGATTATTGGTTCTACATCACGTAACATGTTAACTGATTTTTCAGGTGCAATGTCTACTAAGTTTGAGATGAGCATGGTGGGCGAGCTCACATACTTTCTTGGACTACGGTTAAACAAGGACAAGATGACATCTTTATCTCTCAAAGCAAATATGCCAAGGAGATGATCAAGAGATTTAACCTTGAAGGTACGAAACACATGAAGACTCCTATGGGCTCTACAGAAAAGTTAGCTAAAGATGATGCTGGAGAAGATGTTGACCCAACACTCTACAGATCAATGATAGGGAGTCTGTTGTACCTAACAGCCACTCGTCCAGATTTGATGTTTAGCATATGTGTGTGTGCCAGGTATCAAGCTAAACCCAAAGCTTCTCATCTCAAAGCTGTTAAACGAATCATCAGGTCTGTTGCTGGAACTATCGATCTAGGCATATTATTCTCTAAACACATGAATATGAGCTTGATTGGTTTTAGTGATTCTGACTGGGCTGGAGATGTTGATGATCGAAAAAGTACGAGTGGAGGGTGTTTTTATCTAGGAAACAACATTGTGTCATGGCATAGCCATAAGCAAAATTGTGTTTCCTTATCCACTGCTGAGTCTGAGTATGTTGCCGCAGGCAGCTGTTGCACACAACTGCTGTGGATTAAACAAATGCTTAGTAATTATGGGCTAGACAATAATGACCTGGTTGTGTACTGCGAAAACATGAGTGCCATAAACATTTCCAAAAATCCTGTTCAACACTCAAGAACAAAGCACATTGACATAAGACACCATTTCATTAGAGAGCTAGTGCAACATGAGGTAATCAAGCTTGAGTATGTGAAAACGGAGAACCAAGTTGCTGACATTTTTACAAAACCCTTAGATCATGAGATATTCGTATTTCTACGGAAATCTCTTGGTCTTTGTTTTTTCATTAAAAAGTGTGCAATGCTACACCCCCATATTCGTTGTTTTGTCTTTTAATCAAGGGTGTAGCTTGTTGTGTCTAACTTGCTGGTATACTTTAGTCAACATATTCTATATTCTGAAACCTGGCGTTTATCTATATGTTTTTTATGTAACTGTGTGGAAAACAATCCAAGTAGTTTGGGGGGCACGGCGTTCGCTGTGACGATGCTACCTTACAAAAGGATTGCAACTGCGACTGCTTTCGAGGGTGAAAGGCTAGGGGCACGACGTTCGCTGCGACGATGCACTCTACGCTCACTAACCCTTGGATTCTTGTAGTTCTACACCTATTTTGTCTATATGAACCGGGTGGATGTTGCAGAGATGTTGAGACAACAGAGCAAGTTAGACTGCTTTATCATTGTGATGTTCTCTAAAATGTATTCATCAACATCAGCAACCTGTGTTTTCTGTATCGCATAATCTAACATGTTCTCCTCAACATCCGTATTTCTCTTTTGATAGTGGGTCATAATTGTCGTGTAGCGTGCTTTTGGGTGTGTCAGGGTGAAAGTGAAATGGCATAACTTCTTTTGAATTGAACTGTCGCCAGTCTGTTGTCACTCACCACGCGAAACCATAGAAAAACCGCCTCCTCTTTTGAAAGCTCTTGTTACCCTAACACCGATTCTTCAAGCGTGCCTATCTTCCCAAAAAGGGGGAGAACAATATTGTTTTGCAGCACTAACCCTTTATTGTTGGAATGACATGGATGTTGTTGCGTGTGATGTGCTCGTATCTATGTTGTTGTTGCTGTCTCTATCTATGTTCTTGCTGCTCTTGAAGTTGTTTTGCAGGCATGAACATAGGGGGAGCACTCTCGTGAAGCTATAAGAAAGGTTTTGTGAAAGTGAAACGGCACAACTGAGAGTGGTTGATACACTTTCATCTACCTCTTCCTCTGTTGCTTCTTCAATTTTCTTGGGTGGTGGGTTGATGTGCTCCGCTTCAACAGTAGGAGTTTGGGTAGTTTCCACGGTTGGTGCCTCGGGTGGCGCCATGGCGGGGGCTTCTGGGGTGATGTTTTTAGTTGATGGTTGGGTTTCAGTGGCTGTGGATGAGGGTTGGCTGTTGGTCTCTCCCTTCTTCTTGGCTGGAATCTTCTTACGCACCATTGTGATTTTTGGCTCTTCGTCGAGGGTTAAGTCTACAAAGCCGCTGGTTGCAGTTTTCCTAAGATTTTT
The DNA here is from genome assembly GCA_026898415.1 of Leonotis leonurus. Lineage (NCBI taxonomy): Eukaryota > Viridiplantae > Streptophyta > Magnoliopsida > Lamiales > Lamiaceae > Leonotis > Leonotis leonurus. The sequence continues at coordinate 9,797 of JAPKLX010001301.1, forward strand.
TTTGGGCTGGTAAGTACCATGCGCGGGGTGGTGGAGAGAGTGGGGTAAGTGGAAGAGTGGTTTGGGTGGCGAAAAAGGTGGTTTTTTATGACTGGAGAGGATTTCTTTCCTTCCACTCACACAGTTTGCTCGAGGCAAAGTTCTAAAATGGGCCAATTGGGCTCTTGGGCTAAGATGCAAAAATAAAACAACCAAAAATAAAACGAAATAAAAAGAACGAAATAAAAAGGACAAAAAAAAGCAGCCGATAAAAATACCAGGTTGCCTCCTCGCCAATGCCTTGATTTAACGTCGTTGGCATCGATGTAGTGCTACTTCTTGATCAAACTTATTCAGTGGGTTCTTCTGGGGCAAGGTCTGTGACTTCCTTTCGATGGCCATATCCATAATAGGCCTTGAGCTTATTTCCATTGACTTGGAAAATTGTCTTGGTCTGAGATCCTGAATGTCTGCGAAGCCATTAGGATAATGCTCCCAGACCATCTATGGTTCTCTCCACTTGGTAGATAGCTTACCAGAGGCAAACCCGAGGCGATTTTCATATAAAAGCACCAGCTCGCCTTTATTGAATCTCCTTCCTCGAGCTATGTGGTCATGCCATTTCTTCAGCTTCTTCTTGTACAAGGCGCCATTATCATAAGACTTAAGTCGAATCTCCTCTAGCTCTTGCAAACTTAGTTTCCTTCCTTCAACAGCTTCGTCCCAATCTTGATTGATCTTGCTCACTGCCCAAAACGTCTTGTGCTCTATCTCGACATGTAAATGGCATAGCTTGCCGTATACCATACAGTATGAAGACATTCCAAAGTTAGTCTTATAGGTTTTCCAGTATGCCCAAAGTGCATAGTCAAGGTGGTCACTCCAATCCTTCCTTGTCTCGCTAACTACCTTCCTCAGAATGTTCTTCACAATGCACTTGGAGACTTCAACTTGCCCATTGTCTTGGGGTGGTACGCAGTAGACATACGGTGGTGAACTCCATACTTCTTGAGCAAGCTAGTGATAGTGGAGTTATAGAAGTGTGAACCTCTGTCGCTAACTATCGCCTTGGGAAATGCCGTATCTGGTGAAAATATTTGCCTTGACAAATCTTGTTACCTTCTTAGCATCTGCATTTGGTGTTGCAATTGCTTCTATCCACTTAGAAACGTAATCCACTATTAGCAAGATGTATTGATTTGCTTTGTACTTGGGCAAGGAAACCATGAAATCCATGCCCCAAATGTCAAAAATCTCCACTGGCAAGACTGGTATCAATGGCATCTCGACATTCTTGGAAATATTTCCTTCTCTTTGGCATTTGTTACATGTCCTGCATTTTTCAAAAAAATCATTGAATATTGTGGGCCAGTAGAACCCACTATCCATGATCTTCCTTGTCGGACGCCTTGGCCCAAAGTTTCCTCTGCATTCTCTCTCGTGGCAATGCTCAAGTATACTTCATTGCTCTTCCTCAGGTTTGCATCTTTAGAGGATTAAGTCAGTACACTTCTTCCATAGATATGGGTCATCCCAGATGAATGACTAGCTCGGCTTCTTGATCTTTCCCTTCTGATACTGGTCAAGCTCCATTGGAAAAGTCTTCGTGATGATGTAGTTTACTTTGTCGGCATACCATGGCTGGACAGTGCCTATCTCATACAGTTCCTCGTCAAGAAATCTCTCATTGAGGGGTGTTTCGTCATTTTCCTTCAAGATCCTGCTCAAGTGGTCAGCCACATGGTTTTGGGCAACACTTTTGTCCTTCACTTCAATGTCTAACTCCTGGAGTAGCAAGATCCATCTTATCAGGCGTGGCTTTGCTATCCATCTTGGCCATGAGATACTTCAGCGCTGCGTGATCTATGTAGACCACTGTCTTGCTCCTGAAGAGATAAGAGCAAAAATTCTAAAAAAAAATACCACGCTAATGAGCTCTTTCTCCATGGTGGTATAGTTGATCTGGGCTCCGGTAAGGGTCTTCAAACCATAGTAAATAACATGGCTCTCCTTGCCAATCTTCTAGCCCAACACTGCTCCAATGGCATAACAGTTTGTATCGCACATTAGCTTAAAGGGTATCCCCCATTCGGGTGGTTTGATTACTGGTGTTGAGATCAAGTGGTTCTTTAAAATTTGGAATGCCTTCTTGCATTCCTAGTCGAAATCTCAAGGCGCATCATTCTGCAGCAACTTGTTCATCGATTGGGCTATCATGGCTAAATCCTTGACAAAGCGGCGATAGAAACCCACGTGACTAAGGATTCCCCGCAGTTGCTTCTCATTAATAGGGTATGGCAGCTTCGCAATAACTTCCACCTTGGCACGATCCACTTCAATTCATTTCTCAGAGACCATGAAGTGGCATTTCTCGTAGTTGAGCACCAATCCATTCTCCACACATCTTTGTAGTACCATCTCGAGGTGCTCAAGACACTGGCCAAAGCTGCTTTCATAGACTGTGAAGTCGCCCATAAACACCTCAATGCAGTGGTCAAGGAGGTCAGAGAATATACTCATCATGTACCTTTGGAGAGGGGCGTGCACAGCCCAAAAGGCATTCTTCGGTAGGCGAAAGTTCTAAAGAGGCAAGTGAAAGTATTTTTCTCTTGATCGTCGAGCACTATCCATATTTGCATGTATCCTGAATATCCATCAAGGAAGCAGGAGAACTGTTTCCTACCAGCCATTCTAGCATCTGGTCAATGAATGGTAGTGGAAAGTGGTCCTTCCTAGTCACCTTGTTCAACTTCTTATAGTCAATGCAGACTCTCCAGCATGTTTGTAGTCTTGTCGCGATCAACTCCTTGTTTTCATTCTCGATCACTTGCACGCAAAACTTCTTGGGCACAACGTGGATCTGGCTGACCCATTGGCTGTCTAAAATGGGATAGATCATCCCCATGTCAAGGAGTTTGACAATCTCGTTCTTGACTGAATTAAGCTTCCTTTGTGGATCTCTGACTGGTACCACATATTGCTCAAGTAGAATGTGATGCTAGCACACCGTATGGTTGATTCCCTTGATGTCGGCTAAAGTCCATCCTATAGCCTCCTTGTACTTCCACAATGTCTTTGTCAACGGATTCTACAAAATACACTATTTCTTCGTCTGTAGCATGTTGCTCTGCCTTGTAAATGTCAAAATTCACTGTTTCTCCAGCATATTTTCAATTCAGCTTCCTGGTATTGTAATTGATCAAAGTCCTAGCCGTCTTGAGGAATGGCCGACCTAAAAGCATAAGAGGCTTCTTGGCAATGGAGCTACCCATGTTAAGTACATAAAAATTAGTAGGAAATATTGAGTCTTGTATTTTGATCAAGACATCCTCCACCATGCTTTCTGGATAAACGCTTGACTTGTCTGCTAGCTGGATCACGGCCCTTGATGAAGACATCTTCCGCTTCCTTTGTCTTGGTCAACCTTCTGGGGAAAGGTGGCTTGCAGTAGATGTTCTCCTCCAGAGCCTTCTTGGGCGACCTGACTCTAGGTTTGGGCTCCAGTTTCTTCTCTGGTTCAGGCTTCCTGACTGGCTCCTTTGGCTCTGGTATCTTGACCTACTCCTCCTCAGCTTCTAGATACTCTGGTTCTACCATCTCCTTGGCAAGTTCTACTACTCGTCCAAGTAAAAATTTTTCGTTCCTAAGTATCACCGCGTTGACCTGTGGCTTGGGATTCACCTAGACTTGGGAGGGCAGTCCTCCTTGCTTGTTGTCCATCTTGACGATCGCTTGTAGTGACTGTAGGGATCTTTGACATTTTGTCTTAAACTTCTCAAAGTAGTCGCTGAACTTGTGGTGTTCCTTGGTCAAGTTCTGAATAATCTTGGATTGGGATGGGCCTCTTGGCTTAATTTGATGTTGAGCCTCAGGTTGAGCTTGGTGGTGATTACCTCCATATCTTAGGTTCTCGTGGTTCCTCCATCCTGGATTGTAAGATTGTGAGTGGGGATCGAATCTTTGCCTTGGGCTTTGATTGTGGTTTCCTCCATTGTTGGTATTCCCAAAAGCATTGACTTCTTCTTCTCCTAGGGTGGGACATTCATATGTCATATGAGTGGTAGCATAGCAAAGTTGTTACACCTTGACATTCTTCTTGATGGTCGGCCTCATCATCTCCATCATCTGCTTCATGGTGGCACAAAGGTCCGAGAGTTCCTTCTTGGACTGTGATGCGGAAACATCTCCCATAGTCCTGGTCAAGCAGTGTGCACCATCTCGGGATTCTTCTGCCATGTCGTTCAACAGCCTGAAAACTTCAGAAGGCTGCTTGTTCAAGATAGAACCTCCATATGCGGCGTTCTAAAATTGCCGCTCGCTGGGCCTCATTCCATTGACATAGTACTAGATCAAGTCCTAGTCAGAGATGTTGTGCTGCGGGCACTGGATCAACATGAGCTTGAATTTGTTCCAGTAGTTATAAAGTGACTCTCCGGCTCCCATCTGGATTGTGCTCATATTTCTTCTTGCATTCTGGATCTTCAAGAAATGATAGTATTTCTCCAGGAACTTCTGTTGCATTGCTTGCCAAGTCGTGAAGCTACATGCAGGTAAAGTGTAACGCCATTCTTGAGCAGTATCTTTAAGTGAAAAAAGAAATGATATTAGACGTATGTACTCCCTTGTTGCTGCTCCATTGTCCTAATGGTTCCACATGCCATCTCAAAGTCTTGGAGATGCATTTACGGATCCTCTTCTGGCAAGTCACTGAACTTGGGCAAGATCTGAATGAAAGAGTGCCTTAGTTCCCAGTTATCAGCTATCACATGCAATGTATTGCCCAAGGGTTTCAGATTGTTGTTATTGGGGAACATCATCTCCCTGAGTATCTACTCTGGAGCTGCATTCCCGTTCTCATTATTAATTTCTCCGTGTTCCTCCGCCATTCTTGCTGCTTGACGTGCTTCTCGTTCAAACTGTGCATGTCTCCTTAGTCTGCCTCTTCTTCTCGTGGCGTTTCTTTCGATCTCTGGATCAAACCAAACGCCTCCGCGTAGTCATTCAAGATTAGATCGAAACATACACCGTGAACAAGAACTAAATCAAGGTGAGAAAGAAATTCTGGAAGGTGCAACACCCCGACAACGGCTCCAGTCAGACGGAGCTTAATCGTTATCACTCCGGTCAAGATAAATTTATAATACCTACACTCTTCACTAAGTTTCGCTAGTGGCAAGCACAGGGTCGATCCCAAAGGGAGTTTTTGGATTCCTCTCTCGATGTCACAATTTGGGGTTTTGAGTCGGGTCCTGCCTTGGGCAAGAAGTTGTAATCAATCCAGAAAGTAAAGTGCTGAAATATAAATAACTTAAAAGAAACAACAAAGATAGTTAAATAAGAAAGCAAATTGATTTGGGTTAGAATTCTTGAGTCTTGACTTATGTCTTGACCATCAGTGCAAAGTTGTTCGTTGTACTAGCATGTCATTGGTTACAGGCGAGCATAAGAATGGGGTTTTACTCCTACCACCCAAACGCATCACTCAGGAAACCCCATTTTTAAGAGTCATGTAGCCACCTAAGCCTCGCCCAACATACCTTTTCAACCTAGAAGGTAAGGGTTACTCACTCCCTTATCCCCCTTACTCAAGATTACTCTTGGACCAAGCCTACTCCAGCATACCCAAATAGGAATTAGCGGGACTGCGCAACTATGGGCACACCATCTTAGACGCCCATCCCATGGAGTTCCCACCTACATCACCATGCTGATCCCTCGGACTGGCAAGCAGGGAGTCGCTAACACTTGGAGTTTCCAGCTCATAGTTGTAACCTGATCTTGCCCAAGATTGTTACTGGCTAGACAACACCGAGGACTTGATCAAGTTGTATAGGGTTCAAATCTAGTGTTTTAGGAACATACCAATACAACTATGCGTGCAATTAGACCTCCGAAGATGTTATAAGTTTTAACTCAATTCATCTTTTCCAAGCCAAGTTTAATAAACATAGTTACTCATACTGAAAGTAAAGAACATAAAGTTAAAAAACAAAAGCACACTTATATTGAAATATGGAAATAAAGTGTTAACAAAAGATCCTCTTGCCATGAGCAACCCTTGGGAAGGCCGAAAGCATGAACATAATTTAAATAAATTGTTTGTCTGTAGGACTTGTTTCTTCCTCTCAATCACTCATTGAAATAAAGCCTAAACTAAAAGAAAGAGCAGTTAGGCGTCGTCCCTCCCCTTGAATGCGTGTTTCTCTGATTCATAGCGTGGGGTATATATAGTCTCCGTAGCTTTGGGCTTCGTGGTAGAGCTAGCTCAGGTTTACGGCAAACTTTCCTTCCCGATGAGATCTTCCGCGTGAAGGAGATACTCTCAATCCTCCAAATATTCGGTGGCAGGGAAGCGAGATCTTTTTCCTTTTCCGCGGAAGGAAAGAAATTCTCAGCAAATCTCAACGCCTTGCTCATTGTCTTTTTCGCTCCCAGGTGCTTCAATCTTCCTCCTCGTCTTGGCCAATGTGCTCCTTTTGCCCCCAGCGGTTGTAATGTGATCTCGATTGGTACCTTGCCTTGGGCTTTAGACTGCCCAAGATGCTCTGTGTATAAATATGCCTATTTCTTGAGATGACCTGCAACCTTGACCTGTATCTTGCCAACCCAGACTCGTGTCCTCCCAAACACAAAACACGACACAAAAGAAGTAAAATGACTCGATCTAGACCTAAACCAAGATACAAATAGAGCATAAAAAATGGGCTCATCAGTTTGGTCAACAGGTATCTCAATGCCGCATGATCACTATGCATAATTACCTTAGATCCTAAAATATAATATCGAAATTTGTCTAAGACAAATATCACGGCAAACATCCCTTTTTTGGTGGTGGTGTAATTTACTTGAGCCGAGTTCAAAGTTAAACTGGAGTAGTAAATCACACGAAGCATATTATCAACTCGTTGCCCCAAAATAGCTTTGACTGCAAAATTAGAGGCATCACACATGATCTCGAATTGAATAGAATAGTTAGGGATAATGACGATGGGAGCAAAAGTCAATTTTTCTATCAATAGGTTAAAAGCATGCAAACACGAGTCATTAAAATTAAATGGAACATCTTGAGCTAGAAAATGACAAAGGGGTTGGCAAATTTTAGAAAAATCTTTAATGAAATGTCAGTAAAAACCTACGTGATCTAAAAATTTCTAATACCCTTGACATCTCTAGGTAGGGTTAATTTTTCAATCACCTCGATTTTTTCCTTATCAACCTCAATGTTTTTACTTGAAACAATATGACCAAGAATAATGCCACTTTTAACCATGAAGTGACTATTTTCCCAACTCAAAGTAAGACCACTTTCAACACATCGTTCAAGCACTTTCTTAATTATATGCAAACAATCATTAAAAGATGAGCCAAATACCGAAAAATCATCCATGAAGATTTCGACAAAAATCTCCTATCATCTCGGTGAAGGAACCCGTATGCGGGGCTCACGAAAACGCATGATCCACAGATTTAATAAATTATACGAATAATTAATTCTTAAAACATATAGGAGTATATAAATGCGGAAATATATATATTATACCTTCTCCTACGCAAATCCTCCGCTTGTGGAGTAACGATCTGAATCGTTAGCTATCGAACAGCAATCCACGCCGATCCGAATCTCCTTCTTAAATCTCCACCGAATCCAATTCAAGGAACTTATATCCTATTCCCGATACACTTAATAGAATATCGTGTGGGCGAATCTATCTAGTAATTTAGGAGAAAAAGAAGATCGAAAATTGGAGTGAAAAACACTCACAATTTTAAAAAAAATCAAATGTATTATGTCTCTTAGGGATGTAATTTTCGGCCTCTTCTAGCTCTCCTTTTATAGACATTGTGGGCTAGGATAGAGCTTCTAAGAAGAATGAATTAGATCTCAAATAATAGAATCATATTCCCACATTTATCTCTTGCAGTTACAACTATAATTCAAATTCAAATTTGAATTATATTAAAATTAATATGGGCTTGGACAAATCCATAATTTAAATAAATTAATTTTCAAGTCTTCTTTTGGGTCCAATTGAATTTAATTAATTGGCTGGCCCACCTTTAGACTTGAATTAATTAATTTAAATTAATTTGTCCTCCAACTAATTACTCCATGTAAATGCAATAAAGTGCAGTTCTATTATAAATATTTATCGACTCCACTATAGGATAAATATTGAACTCATCTTGATTCATTCGAATTATGGACGTAACCCTTTTGTCATTAATTATTTTTCATGTTTAAGATTTTTTAAATCCATTAATTAATTGAGTTTGCTCACAACTCGCAATTAATTAATATATTTATTCATGAGTGATCCGGTTCAGACATTTAATATTACATATGGAATAAATTCCTAACCGGACGGGTTTCTTATGTAATAAACTTTTTTGAACGCCTCACGTAGATTTAATCAATTCGTGTCACCAAGACGCGATTTTGCACGACTAATAATCAAGTACTTCTGGCTAAGCCAATCACTACCGCCCAAGACATCACTATTTAAAGTTACGAAAAACCCGCAAGCGTAGATGAATCAAATTAGCGTGTTTTTTGGGCAGCTAAGTACCATGCAAAGTGAGTGGTGGAGAAAGTGAGGTAGTTGGAGAAGAATGGGTTGGAGGTGGTGAGTATGGTGGGTTTCTTGGTAGTTGTTACGATGAAGGTAAGAGTGATGGAGTCAATGAGAGTAATGAGGGATGGAAGTTGTAGAGGTGAAGGTGGGGTGAAGTTGTAACGTCTGGAAAAGAGAAGAGTGAGTATAGGCGGTTATAGGGGGTAGGCATGCTAGCGGCATGCACGTGATTGCCCGGACTGACGCCCTGACGTGGGGTAGCAGTTACTTTTCAGCGTAACTGTCTCTAGCAGCGCTCCATCTTCTCGTTTCTCGACGCCTTCCCTGCACAAGACAAAACTAGGATTTCCTTGGGCGGAAAAATTTCTTTCCCTGAATTGGTCAAGAGAAATTTGAAGTCAGGAGTCTTCTTAATTTCCCTCCATTCACACACTTTGCTTGAGGCAAATTGTTAGAATGGGTCAATTGGGCTCCTAGGCTAAGCTGCAAAAATAAAACACACCAAAAATAAAATGAAATAAAAATGATAAATAGGAAAAATGAAAAGCGATAAAAATACTCCGTTGCCTCCTGGCCAGCGCCTTGATTTAACGTCGTTGGCATCGACGTAGTGCTGCTTCATGGTCAACCTTTTTCAATGGAACCTTTAGGGGCAAGGTCTGTGACTTCCTTTCCAGGGCGATATCCATAATAGGCCTTGAGACTATTTCCACTGACTTTGGAAATTTTCTTGGTCTGAGATCTTGAATGTCTGCGAAGCCATTAGGGTAATGCTCCCAAACCATGTATGGTTCTCTCCACTTGCTAGATAGATTTCCAGAAGCAAACCTGTGGCGGTTCTCATACAAAAGCACCAGCTCGCCTATGTTGAATCTCCTTCCCCGAGCTATGTGGTTATGCTACTTCTTCAGTTTCTTCTTGTACAAGGCAGCATTGTCACAGGCCTCAAGTCGGATATCCTCTAGCTCTTGCAAACTTAGCTTCCTTCCTTCATCTCAATCTTGATTGATCTTCCTCACTGCCCAAAACTCCTTGTGCTCCATCTCGACAGGTAAATGACACAACTTTCCGCATACCATACGGTATGGAGACATTTCAAAGTTTGTCTTGTAGGTTGTCTTGTATGCCCAAAGTGCGTCGTCAAGGTGATCACTACTATCCTTCCTTGTCTCGCCAACTGTCTTCCTCAGAATATTTTTCACAATGCGGTTGGAGACTTCAGCTAGCACATTGGCTTAGGGATGATATTCAGTAGACATACGGTGGTGAACTCCATACTTCTTGAGCAAGCAAGTGATGGTGGAGTTGCAGAATTGTGAACCTCTATCACCGACTATCGCCTTGGGCATGCCGTATCTGGTGAAGATGTTTGCTTTGACAAACCTTGCTACCGTCCTTACGTCTGCATTTGGTGTCGCAATTGCTTCTATCCACTTAGAAACATAGTCTACTGCTAGCAAGATGTACTGATTGCCTTTGTACTTGGGCAAGGGGCCCATGAAATTCATGCCCCAAATGTCAAAAATACATGCTGGCAAGACTGGTACCAATGGCATCTCATCCTTCTCGGAAATATTTCCTTCTCTTTGGCATTGGTCGCATGTCCTGCACTTTTCAAAACAAGCCTTGAAGATTGTGGGCCAGTAAAACCCATTATCTAAGATCTTCCTTATCGTACGCCTTGGCACGAAATGTCCTCCGCATTCCCTCCCGTGGCAATGCTCAAGTATATTTCCTTGCTCTTCATCTGTCAGTACACTTCTTTCATAAATATGGGTCATCCCAGATGAATGACTCGCTCAGCTTCTTGATCTTTCCCTTCTGGTACTGGTCAAGCTCCATTAGGAAAGACTTCGTGATGATGTAGTTCACTATGTCTGCATACCATGGCTCAGTAGTGCCTATCCCATACAGCTTCTCATCGGGAAATCTCTCATTAAGGGGTGCTTCGTCATCTTCCCTCAAATATTGAACTGGGCTCCACTTTTGTCCTTCACTTTAATGTTGAACTCCTGGAGTAGCAAGATCCATCTTGTTGGGAACCCTAAAATATTTAGTTTTGATGATGGTCTTTCGAAACACACTTAGCTGTTTTTAGAGTTATGTACTGTTCTACGTGTAAAATAGATCACTAGATATAAAGTGAATCTTGTTATAGAACAGATTAGGAGATGACTTGAAATGTAAGGGAATATTCCTACAGAAGTCAATCTCAATCTTAATATAGGATGAAGGTCAAGATTTCACGTCAAAAGGAATCGATTTGCTGTAAAAGACAGAGACCAGATCGACGTTTGCAGTGAGGCACCAGATCGATTGAGTCATCAATCTACCAGCTGACATCATCCTACACATCATATACTCTTGCCACGTCAAGACTGAAGCCTATCCAACAGGGATTGGAAAGAGAATCTTTGATAGATCATAAAGAAGGAAAGAGATCGTTAGGAATCAACCTTCCATATCTTGAAGATTGAGTCAACACACCCTACATGGCAAAAAGAGATATGATGGACATAATTGATTGGCAATATTCCATCAATCTCACGCCAATCAACAAATGGCTAGAATTTTCAATTCAATGCCTATATAAGATTGAAGTTCAAAATCTGGAAATACAAGAGACACACGCGTGCTACACTGAATTATACTTCCAATCTATCTTCACTGATCCAGACTTAGAGCTTCAAGAACTGTGATTCTAAATCACACCAACCCACCTCGATTGAAGTCTATCTTGTCGAGAGAAAGCAGATCACCTTGCTAGCTAGTAGGTTTCTAGTTGTAACGTAGAGGTAATCTGTTGTAAAGGGACACGACCCTTACTTCGTGCATAAGTATCTCTCTAGTTTTAACTGATACTTGTGACTCGTTCCCCACGAGTATAAAGAAACAGAGTATCCTAGTAGTGGATAATCTGGTCTAGTTTGGACCAGATCGTGGACGTAGGGATTTCCCGAACCACGTTAAACAACTGAGTTCTTTACTTTCCTGCATATTTACTTTCAGTTGTTTATTATTCTTATCATTGACACTGTCATATAATCTGCATTCTCAAACAATCTGCTTAACGATCTGATTAACTTCTTAAGGTTTTCATAAAAAGAGCACTCATTTAATCCACCATATTTCCGCACACACAACACTCAGAAAGTAATAAGATCACTCTTATTATTGACTAAGTGTCTTTCACTAAGAGAGCAATCTGTTTGGACTTAACTGGAATCTATCTGTGTATCAATCTGTTAAGTCATCTACCAAGCAATTTCTTATCCAGAATAGCTTAAACTCTCTGATAATTTGTCAAGTAAACGAAAAAGTTTGTGTTTGGTGTATTCCCCCCCCATACACCAAACCTTGCTCTTTCGGGACCTTGCAATTTCTTATCCAGAATAGCTTAAACTCTCTGATAATTGTTTTTTTTCACAGGGATAAAACCTGCGTGGTCAACTTGAATAGATCTAGGAAAACCTTTTTCATTCATGTGCATACTATCTGCTATGGAGTCATGTGTTGTCAGGGCTTGCGAAGAATTTTCCATTCAAGGCTATAGAGAATGGAGCTTCAGGATCAAGATGGCACTCAAAGCCCATCACTATCTAATGTGGAAAGTCATTGAGGAGGGTCCACTGCAGATCACTGAAGAAGCGACAGTAACCAACGCAACTGGCGTAACCACACAGACTGTTCCCAAAGATCCTAGAAAGTACACTGCAGAAGAAAGACGCGAAGCAAATCTGGATGACTTTGCAAAAGGAATTATATCAAGCACAGTCAAAGGAGTACATCTAGCTAAAATCCAAGATTTGGATACTGCCAAAGAGATGTGGGAAGCCCTTAGAGACTTGTGTCTAGGATCTGAAGTAATGATTGAAAACAAACTGTCTCTTGCCTGCAACAAATATGATGAATTCAAGATGAAACCAGGCGAGACAATAGAACAAATGAAGTTAAGATTCACCAGTATTCTCCTTGAGATATCTGCGTTCAACAAGAACAAATATACTCAAAGGGAGAAGAACATGAAAGTACTTAGAGCTCTTCCACCAAGCTGGGAGATCTATGCTGCAATGCAACCTCTCCGCGCAGATTTCAATGATCTGACCACAGAAGCATTATTTGATCACCTTGAAGGTCATGAATGTGACATTCAAAGAATTCAAGGACCAGATCATCTGTCCAAAAAGGCAGAAAACAACTCAAAGAAGGACAAAGAAGTTGCCTTCAAAGCGAAGAGCAAAATTGATGATCCATCTGAATCTTGTTCACCAGATGAAGAGAAAGGCTACGACAAACTTTTAAAAGAGTTTGCAATGATCGCCAAAAGAATGGACAAGATGGAAGCAGATCAAAGAAATACAGACGGTTCTACAAAGATAACAAGAAAAACTTCTATAAGAAGCATGACAATGACCGATCTGAAGACAAAAATGAATCCAAACAGCAGAATGCTAAAACAACAAAGACCTCTAGTTCTACAGATTACACTTGCTTTGGATGTGGCAGAACAGGTCACTTTAAAACAGATTGCCCTGATCTGTCCAGAAGTCAAAGAGAAGAACATAGAGGTAAAAGAGATCGAAAGCTCAAATCTGAGCGCAAGGCCATGATAGCTGAACAAAACTCAAGCAGCTCGAGTCACTTCTCAGATAGCTCATCAGAAAATGATGAAGCTTTCGTTGCTAATGACGAAGAAAGTTGGAACGAATGCTATATGGGACTAGACAACGGCCTAGATGAAGTTGAGGTAAATTCTTGCTATTCAAATTCCTCAAATAATAACGATCTGGAACAGGAAAATGAAGATGAAGCAGAATACTCAT